>CAUYSK010044977.1:0-27867 GCA_963575035.1 Avahi laniger | reverse complement strand
AAGAAATTAGCTGGACAACTACAAATATATAGAAAAAATTAGCCAGGCATGGTGGCGCATGCCTGTAGTCCCAGCTACTCGGGAGGCTGAGGCAGAAGGATCGCTTGAGCCCAGGAGTTTGAGGTTGCTGTGAGCTAGGCTAACACCACGGCACTCTAGCCCGGGCAACACAGTGAGACTCTGTCTCCAAAAAAAAAAAAAAGATTCATAACAATGTGGTCCTTCCCTTCTACAGGGGTTCATTATATGCCAATCACAGAAGCAAAAAGGTAAGTTCATAATTGCAATGTACCATTTGTCTGATTTGGAACTAAGCAAAAAACTTGATGCAGATGTCAAAATTAGCATAAACTTCATAAAGAAAATTGCTTTGGGAAGCCATGTGATATCAAATTTGGAGTTATTAAGATTCTCATTTCTTTTAACTCTGGTTAAGTAAGCTTCTCCAAATTTATCCTAAAGAATATAATCTGAAAGAAAAGGGCATACACTAAAATATATTAACAGAAGCCCTATTTCTAATAGCCCAAACAAGCAGGTAAATTATGGTACAACAATAGGTTAGGCAGCCTCTTTGAAAATATGACAGTTATGTAGAAACTTGAGGAAGAGGTATAGGGAAAGTGAATACAAAATTGTATTCTGTTAATCATTACAACCCTATTAAAAAAACATATGAAACACTGGAAGGGAACAGACAAGTGATGATAGTTGGTTCTGCTGGGGAGGCAGGGATTATTCTTATTGCTTATAAAATAACACTTATTCAATGAAAACTGGATTGCTTTGTTCTGGTTCTACTACTTCATTATAATATTAAGGCACAGAATTAGAATAACAATAGAAATTACTGGTATCAGGTATCTGACAAGAGGGTCACATTAATCTATGTCCCCAGTCTATGCCCCCCTTTTAGAATCTCTACTGCACTCTCTATTTTTCCTTCAGAGAACTTACCACAGTTTGTAATCATGTTTACTTTTGTGACTACTTGATTAATTTTTTAAATCCCCCATGGAATTATAAGTTTGTGAGGTCTGGGACCAACAACTCATGAAGACAAATATTGTGACTTCCATGCCTTCCTTCACCTTCCACATTTTCAATAGTGCTCTGGAGAGCACGAAGCACTTCCCTGCTTGTGGTTCACAGACAACCTGATCCAGAGGGTTCTGCATATCCTCAAATGGTGGATTAAATGTCTCAGTGGCCCTGTGCTGAAGAGAGCCACAGTCCACGTCATCTCTCCCTCTGCTGGTCCAAAAACATTTAAGGGGACAGTTGATGTGCCTGATGTACATGGATTTTAAGATCTCTACAATCCACTGAAAATGGTTACAGTTTTAAAAACCCTACTTCAAATCTGTACAGGTAAACCTGCTGGATTAATGGATGATTCTGCCTATCTCATGAGGGATATACTGTCTGACAGAAAGGCTGAAGGGCTTAACAGTGGAAGGTGCATGTTTTCCTTTCTACTTACACGTCAGTCTGAAACTCATGGCCAAACTGTACCTAACGGCCAATGTGAGGTGTCCTAAGGAAAATAAAATTTCAGCAAGAGGGGGTATTATTAAGAAGGCACTGAACAGTTTGAGGTGAACAACTTAGATATTCCCAACATTCTAAGTAATGAGCATAATTCTCAAAGTTACTTCAGTCTTGGAATAATACCAAATTCCTTTAGGTTCTCCCAAAATCGGAAAATCTTCAGACTTTAGCTGAGAGCAAAACACAACAGGAACCAATAGTCTAATAATTACTTCTCCTCCCTGACCTCAAAGGCAATCTGACCTCAAAGGCAATTGACGAGAAAGGCAATCTGCTCTCTGAGGAAGCAAGCCTGAGAACCAGAATCAGGAGATCAGATTCTCTTCTTGGCCTAGCTCTCACTGGTCCATCTCAATATTTAACTTAAGCTATAGAATGAGGGCACCAGCACTAACGTACTATAGTTCTCTGTTATTATACTGTTAGATACGAATGGTACCAAAAGACACGGAGGTTGTACTGCTCAAACTAACCTGGACATTCTCTCTTCAATTCTCAGTTACCAATTTAAGTAGGATGTTGTCAAATGTGATATACATACAGAGAAGGCAGACAAGAATGGTCATCCAGAAACCGAAAGACAAAACATATAACTGAGAGAATGAAAATATCTAGCTTATAAAGAAAAACTGATAGTCCTTTAAGTACAAAGAAATAGATGTCACAATGATGACTTATTCTGTTTTACTTTATAGGATGCCATTGACCAATGGGTAAAGACTACAGGGAAGCATTTGACGCAACAGAAGAAAAAATTTAATAACTAACTAGGTCTGCAAATGTATAGAATTCCTCTGAAATAAACTGCCTCCGTTGTCAATGGATGTCCAGAAACTAAATGAGCAATTCTGTGGGCTATTTTAGAGGAGGAGTCAACGAACTTTCAGTAAAGGGATTTGTGGGCTATATATAATTCCCTGAAAATGTAAAAAACCATCCTTAGCTTGCAAGCCATACAAAAACAGGTAGTTTTCTGGCCCCTGTTCTAGAGAAGTTATGTCTAATAGAAATATAATATGAATCACACATGTAATTAAACATTTTCCAGTATCTATATTTAAAAATGCAAAAAACCCCTGATGCTAATTTTAATGTATTTTACTTAATCGAATATATTCAAAAAGTTATTTTAACATGTAAACAAAATTATTAATGGGATCTACATTTTTAAAAAAACTAAGTCTTTGAAATCCAGTGTATACTTTATACCATGTCTCAATTTGAACTAGTCACATTAGCTACCCATGGCTACTGTCTATCATACTAGACCAAGCAGGTCCAGAGAAACTGTGCATTCCTTGAGAAACAGAAGTGATGATCTTCCAACCAATACTTAATTTTAACAATTCAAATCAATGAGGAAAAAATGAACTAGCCTATAAATGGTACTGGGATGATTGGCAAGCTACCTGGAAAAAATTAAACCAAATCCTTTCTTGTATCTTCACTCCAATATAAATTCCAGACTAATCAAGATGTCGATGTAAAAAATAAAGTAATAAAAACATAAGAAAAAAATATGAGCAGTATTTTCTTATTGTCTTGCAGTGGGAAAAACCTTTCAAAGCATGTCACAAAAATCCAGAAATCATAAAGAAAAAGATTGGTAAATACTTAACATAAAACTTTTAATTTTGGTACTGCGAAAATACATTAAACAAGGTTGATAACTAAATGACAAGTAGAGAGGAAAGATTTTAAACATAAGTGAAAGTATTTTAGGAAAAAAACCCTTTAAAAGGAACCTTTATAAAAACCCCAAAATAAAAATGGACAAAGTACACAGTCAGCAAGATAAGAAAATCAAATGGTGAGTAAAGAGAAAAATGTGAAAAAAAAAAAAAAAGGTTTTATTTTAACCATTAGATTGGCACAGATTGAAAAAGAACCTTTCCCCAGACTCTTAACAAAACTTAGTTTTGCAAAGTAGATAACTATTAATGGGAACATAAACGTGTATGAACCTTCTTAGGGGCAGCTTGGCAATTTGTATAAACATGTAATCTCGCTTATAGAAATTTGCCCTAAGAGGTAATTACAAAAGGGCAAAAAGATGAAGGCACAAGAATATTCACTGAAGTATGATTTATGAGAGAAAACAACTGCAAGCAACTTAAATGCCATCAATAGGCTTGAGTAAAAAAAACTAAGGTTATTAAGGATAACGTAGTTTTATTATAGAAAGATGTTAACATTTCTGGAAGGAAAATGTAGGTTGTAAAATAGCAAGTATAATGTGATGCCATTTATGGAAAATTTAAAACTTCATATAAACATATATAATCATAAAGAGATTGAAGGATATTTTGCAAAATGATTAGTAGAGGTAGATTTGGGATAATTTTTAAACATGATCATATATATGTTTATCTCTTTTTTAAATTTTTACAATGATCACCTGATAGCTTTTATCCCTGTATCATTTTTATAACCTTTTTTTTTGAAACAGAATCTTGTTCTATTGCCCAGGCTAAAGTGCTGTGGCTTCAGCCTAACTCACAGCAACCTCAAACTCCTGGGCTCAAGTGATCCTCCTGCCTCAGCCTCCTGAGTAGCTGGGACTACAGGCAAGTGCCCGGCTAATTTTTTCTATTTTTAGTAGAAATGGGGTCTTGTTCTTGCTCAGGCTGGTCTTGAACTCCTGAGCTCAAGTGATCCTCCCGCTTTGGCCTCCCAGAGTGCTAGGACTACAGGCATGAGCCACTGTGCCCGGCTCATAAACTTCTCAGCATGATTTTTTTTTACACACTTAGAAACATTTTTTATGTATGTCATTTTTACAGAGTATGTTACATGCATCACAATATGGTAAAAACATTCAGTCACTGAAGAAAACTACCCTGATGCATCGAATGACTAGCATCATTAGAAACATCTATTACACGTGTAGTTCACACACCACAGGGTACTGAATACATTCTTTCACTGAAATCATCAGCATGATGATTATCTTTTCTGATTAATATAAACTAAATTTTAACCCAAAAATTTTCTGGAGAGAAATAACTCACAAGATGTTAAAAACAAACAACAGCTCTCTATAGTGAGTAGCTTATTTTCAAGGGTTATAAAGAGAGTGGAAAGAAGTACAAGTGACAAAGAAACCTAATAAACCAGATATAAAAGGAAACCACTTGCCTTCGCTAGGGTAAGCTATAATTTGATTCTTGTATAAGGCACAGGAAGGGCAAGTATTTTGACCTCTTCTTGTGGTGAGTAATGTTACACAATAATATATATCAAAAAGCCATTTTTCAGAGATGCAAGGTATCCTTGAAACACATCTACAGAACATAACACAGAAACTGGAACTAATCGATCAACACTTATGTGCACATATGGAAGTAAAATTCATGGCAAATGAAGTAGGTGGGAGGGGGGAGGAGGCGATGGGTAAATTCGCCCCTAACGGGTACAGTGCACTCTAACTAACTGAAGGTCACACTTGTAACTTGGACTCAAACTGTACAAAAGCAAATTATGTAGCCAAAACGTATGTACCCCATAAAATTCAGAGAAAAAAAAGAATAACACAGAGGATGCTTTCTCTTTAACCCCAAAGACTCTTTCACATAAATCTAGGAACACGCCCAGAATGACTATTACCAGAAAAGTTCCCTAGATTCTGCAGAAACGACAAACCATGGACAAAGCAATATTTAGGCGGTCCCGGGGTTACAGACAAGATACGTTCCTGACAATGTCTTTACGTTGGATTTGTTTGTATCTTGGATCCCTGATGAACAACACATATATACTAACCATAATAATAATATAGTGTAATACTGTAATAATACCCCTGGACTGTAATAATAAGTTATAGATATTATTATTATGATTACAAGAAATTATTCTTTTTTTAATTCAAACAAACAGAACATAAAAACAAACTCATAAAAAATTTAGAAAGAAGGCAGGAGAAATTTCAAGAAAGAATATTAAAAGTTAACACTCACTTAATGTTGCATCAATGCTAGGCAAATAAGAATGTTATGCTTATTTGATCTTCTAACCAAATCAATAACATTTCCATCTCAATATTTAATCCACTATGTTGCTTAGTAATAACTGATGCTTTCATTGGAGCACTGACTTCCACATATTCCATGATTCTCACTTTATACTTTATAATTGTTCCGGCAGTCAAGCAACTGAAGACTAATGCTTTCTCAATCAATGACGGCTTCTGGCTTTCTCAGAACGCTTAATTATATCTACTTTCATTTCCATTTTAATCACCTTCCTCTTTGCTGCAGGCTCACCTGGACTTGCAGTGGACTTTTGCTTTGGAGGCATGATCATAAGGGTGAACACATACTCATAAAATCAAATAAAATAGTTAAGACAAAAATGATGCTGTAAATGACCATATAAACAATGAGACTAGCCACTAGCGTAAAGACACTATGCCAATGAACCACTTATATCATGTGAGTTTGTTTACATGCATGGAAGAAACTAGTTCCTGCATTATTAATTTAATTATTATTATAAATTATCTTCATGGGGAACCTTGGGAGCCTGTTCATAAGTACAGAATGCCATAAGTCTGGTCATCCGTAACCCGGGACTGCCTGTGTTTTCATGCCCTTATAAATTATACCAAAAGAGCTTCCCCAAAATAAGGGAGGCAAGGTCATGAGGAGAGTTTTTGCTAGTTTGCCCTTCACTCATAAACAGGCCAAGTCACCGAAGATACAGAAGTGTATAAAGGTAACTGCATCCAACATCATTCTTCAGCCACTAGGTTTTCCAAGTCTGGGGTTTATAAAATCTATAAAACCACAAGCTATGGAATATAAATAAAATTTGACCCTAAATAATCTTTTCCTTTACCATTGCTGACATTCTTTAAAACTCTAGATCTTTTTTCTCAAAATAATGAAAAGTTAGCAGACGGCTCATCCACAACTGTCAGAATATCACTGTCTCGCTGTCAATAAAATAGGTGCCAACGAAACAGTCATTGTGCTCCTGGTGGAAGAGTGTCCAAGGAGAAACATGATACATAAAAGGATGATCAATGTTGAAATTTGCCTAATTTTCAGGGAGTGGGGAAGGAAGTCGACAGCTTTTTCAAGAGTTGGGGCTGCCTTTTATTGAACTGTTATGCCACCTCTCTCATGGGCAGACAGTGGAGACATTTAAAGTGCATTACCTTTAGGAGGAAAATACGACTTGCTTTCAGCTTTGTGAGGCCAGTCTACCACGAGAGGTCCAAACCTGCGAAAGCTGGCAGTGATCTCATCTACAAAACAAAGAAGGAATCTTAGCAAAAGAGAAAAAATATTGCAATCAGAATAGCACAAAACTTGTCTTTTTATTAAAAAAACAGAGGGATATTCTCTAAAGCATTTTTACAGAAGTCAAACCTACTAAGTGAAATGCCATTACTTGGGTGTAAATTTGGTTATTCACTTTTAACCATACAAAGTGTATTTCCAACTATAATTCATTTCCTTTTACTGCCAATAAACCTGATATAAAGAATTTGGAAGAAAAAATCTGATATTAGCTAAGGTGACCTCTATGTCAAAGAAAATGAAGATTTTAAAAATAGGAATGTTCTCCGATTTTAGAAAAAAAGCAAGGTACAGAAAATATTTAAAATATGGTTCACTTATACAGAATGTCTAAGATTATTTTAGAAATAGATATGATTCCCTTTGTAAGGAATAGGGGAAATAAAAAGTGATAAGGAAATGTAATGTGAAGAGCCAATGATCTCTTTCTCTCATATCTATATCGTATACACTTTATGCAGAAAATGAATCAAAAATTATAGCTCAGTAATCTTCTCTTTCTGTCTTTTGACTCAAAATAGAAGGTTATAACTTGGTTCCTAGGTTTACGTTACCACTCTCTCAGCCATGATCAAAAATTTATCAAGCTTCCTCTGATCTAAGAATACATGAGTTATCTTAAAGAAAAAAATCTCATCAAGAGATGAGATTAACACAAATATGAAAACAGTCTGGAGGAAAATGAGTCTTTAGCTATGTACAACTTTAAGGCAGTAAGTCTAAAATAAAACTATTTTTAGAGTCTTTTCTTTTCTCACCATGAAAAAAAGGAAAATCATGGTAAATTGCAGAAATGTCATAGTGAGAATGACACTGGCAAAATAGGCCTGTTTTTAATAGAGTATTTTTATAGCACACCCAAAGCATACTGAAACTAAAGTTCTTATTTTCCTTAAGTTACCTTTGTCACGATTTCATTTCATTCATTCATTCGACGAACTACTGATAATCTACTATGTGCTAAAATGAATTCTTTCTATTTTTTTTTAGACAGGGTCTTGCTCTGTCGCTCAGGCTGGAATACAGTGGGAAGTTCATAGCTCACTGCAGCCTCAAACTCTCGGGTTCAAGTGATCCTTCTGCCTCAGCCTCCTGACTGCTAGGACTACAGGCGTGCACCACCACATTTAGCTAATTTTTAAAATTTACTTTGTAGAGATAAGGTCTTGCTATGCTGCTGCCTAGGCTGGTCTCAAACTCTGGTTCCAAATGATCCTCCCACTTCAGCCTCCCAAAGTGCTGGGATTATGGGCATGAGCCACGGTGCCCCCCAAAATAAATATTTTCACTGGCTTTAGGCATAAGTGAAAACTCATTTTTAGACCGGTAGTATCTCAAATATATTATTAAGAAAAATTCCAATTCATCTTCATTCTTTTAAAGGTAAGAGGGAGATTATATTTTTCATTAATAGGTATTTATATTAAAATGTGAGATAGTATGGTGTAGCAGACATGAGCAAAAGCTCTGGAATCAGACCTACTTTAAGTTCTAACTGCACCAATGGCTACATAATCCTGGACAAATTATTTCTCTCTGATCCTAAGTTTCTTTTTCTATAAAATAGAGATGCTAGGCTATACCTTATAAAATAGCTATGAGGATTAAATGAGATAATACAACATGAAGTGCTTAGCACAATAATCAACATATAGTAAGAGTTTAAGTATTAGCTCTCATTATTTTAAAATTTACCCCCAAATCATTAACTAGGAAATGGGAAGCTGTTGGAAGACTGCTGTGTTGCCACATACGAACAACAGACCTGAAGTATGTAATCTATTACTTGCTCATCTATCAAATATCCTCGCCTCCTACATACTAAAATATAAATGTCCTAAAGCTGACTTGGAAAGATGTGGCAGGGTCAGACCACACAAAGAACAAACCTAGCCCTTGTAAAGTCATTAACGAATGCATACTACCTTCATCGATATCAGGAGGAAGGCCTCCAACAAACACTTTTCTAGAGTAGCGTTCCACTCGTTCCCCATTTTGACAGCGAGTGGGAGAACTTAAGCCAGATGACAAGGCCTGATCACTGTGGCTGTCGTCCAGGAAGGCATCTTCAAAGGGAAAGAGAGAAGATCGACCTGAAACAAATGTGGGAGTTTCCATAATTAAAATGACTTTTCTATATAATAAATACTTTATTAGAAGCCCAAAGTGCAGAGTGAAGCAAACAAAAAAAAGATACAAGCTGTGGCTTTTCCCAATAGAATAAGCAACTGAAGATTACCAGGTCTAGACAAGTTTATACCATCATTTTCATGTAAGGGTATGTACAGCACTGATATGACTAGACTGATATCTAAGGAAGAAGCATCAAAATTGCAGCTGTTTTCCTTGCTAAAAAAAATCACTACATTTTACTCATATAGTCCCTATCCCAGCTGCTAGGAGTATATGCAGCAGTTATTTTCCCTTTCTTCAGTTGTTTCTTAAAATAAATGGAAAAAGTAATCTCTTTTCTTTTTCCAGAATCCAATTCACACATGGAGAAAAAGTAATCTCTATTCACAGATTTTTATTTGTTCTTTATGGTGACCTCAGAGGTTCAGTTCTGAAGACTGGTTCTGATAGCTAAGGGAATATTAAACTGATGTCAGAGGCTGATAACTTCTCCTAGATAGCAGAACTAAAGATCACTGAGTTTTCCTTGTCATCCCAAGCTATTCTAATTTGGAAATAAACATCTGCAATAGTAAAGGGCAAAGGAAGTAAATGAAAACTGGTGGGGGGTAGTTTTTGGGTTTTTTTGTTTTTTTTTTTTTTTTTGAGACAGAGTTTCACTCTATTGCCTGGGCTAGAGTGAGTGCCGTGGCATCAGCCAGGCTCACAGCAACCCCAAACTCCTGGGCTCAAGCGATCCTCCTGCCTCAGCCTCCTGAGTAGCTGTGACTACCCGCACTCATCACACGCTCGGCTAATTTGTTTCTATTTTTAGTTGCTGGTCTAATTTTTTCTATTTTTAGTAGAGACAAGGTCTCACTCTTGCTCAGGTTGGTCTCCAACTCCAAACCCCAAGCGATCCTCCCACTTTGGCCTCCCAGAGAGGTCGGATTACAGGTGGAGCCACCGCTTCTGGCCAGTAAATGGAAACGTAAATTAACATATGGGAGTATAAATGTAGATGTGGTTATGATATCTTAACCCTACTAATCTAGGCTGTTTTTTCTTTTATCACTCAGAAACATATGAAAAGAAATGAAAAAATTATTTTCATTGTTAACTCTATAGCCAAATAAAGTTTATAGAGCAAAGGTGCCTACCAATTCCACATGACTATTAAGAAAGATACCAGCAGTCAGAGTCTGTTAATAAATGTAACAAAATAATTCCATTTGGCATTACAAAATAAAATCTAAATTTAAAATCAAATTTACTTCCTGTTTGAGTGAGTTCCCGGTAAAACTTTCCATTAGGTTCCACTCTAAAAATTAACCGTCTTGAACATTCTAACTTTTGGGGAAAAAAGTTCCCTTCTAAAATAAATTCATACACTCTTCACAAAAAAGAGAACAGTATCTTCACCATTTAGTCTATCCTGTCTATATTTCCCTGAAATATCTAGGTTCTATGTCACAACAACCTACTCTCTAAAACAGAATATAAATAGCCTTAGAAAAATACTGAGCATTTCGTTTACAAAAAAAAAAAAAGTTACTAACATAACTGTTTATTTTATGAACAACCCAGGTGGTATAAGAAAGGCACTGTTTTGATGTTGAGATTTAATAAATAAAAGAGCCAGAGAATTTTTTGTCCAGCTATGCCCAGCTTACCTACAAAGAAACAGAACAAAATTTGTCACCTCATGCCACCTATCTTTTTTAGCCTGGCAGGAAGTAAATTCTCATCCTTCAAGTTTGTTTTGATCACTAGGGGTAAAAGAAATAGATCTGCAGCAACCATAGACAAAAAGAGCTTTCCAGAGACATCAAGAGACATTCTCCACAGCTGACAGGTTAGTTTTTTGTGTAGTCCACACTCAGTGAATTACACGCCTACTCGGTGTCAGGCACATGTGTAAATCAGCATTTCCCTACCTCTTAACTTCAATACTTATAACATTAGACATTCAGAAAACAAGTATGGGGATGGGGAAATGAAATAATTTGGGAAATACTGCATACTTTATACCCTTCCCAGAGATTCCAATTCACATTAGAAAATAAAAGGCAACAAAAGTTTTGCAGTAAAGAAACATTACCTTACTCCAGCACTACCCAGATGTTAAAGGAATACTTTATATACAAAAGTCAGTGGAAAACACTTGAGGAAATATTTATGTATATTTCAGAAACACCAAACAAACAAGGTACTTCCTGCCAAAGCAATCATAGTTCCTTGGGGGAGATAGGAAGGACATAAATAATTATAAAACAGAAAGATAAGTTCTAAGAATACTTTACTAAGTGATATAAGAGCACAACTTACTGCTTTCCAGGAGATGGGGGTGGGGTGGAGACCTATAGAATGATTTCACAAGAGGGCAGTTTTGAGCACAATCTTATGAGAGTTTCTGAGGTAAAGAACAAGAATTCACAGAGAAAGTACACTCAGAACAACTTTTGCTATCTTCCTCCAAACCTGCTCCTTCTCTAGCATTCCCTAAAATAAAAACGACTATTATCCACACTGGATTCAATCTAGAAATCTAGGACTCATCCTTGACATTTCCCTTTCTCTTATACTCCATGTCAATCCATCTCTCACTAAGTCCTGCCAATTCAAGCTCCAAAATAGATCTTTCATTCAGTTCTCTCCATCTCCAGCCCTAATACCCAAACCACCATTTCTCCCCATATGCTGCTGCAAATATAAGCTGGAACACAGCACACAGATGTGTGAACTACAAACATATGCTGATCACAACACACAGATGTGAGAATGGCAAGAGATGTGACCATGTCCTAAGAAACTGAGACCTTCCCTATTGCTTTTTATTTGCTCGAGCATTATGTTCTATACTCTATATTACAAAAGCAACAGAAAATTTTCCCACATTTCAAATTTAAGATTTCATTCTAATACTGGATTTTTTGGAACTACACTCACTCCATAGAGACTATGATACTCCCATCTAATCCATCTTCTGTCCTGTTAGAAAGACTTCTCTAAGATACCTCTGACCATGTTATTTTTTTGCACAGAATTCTACAATAACTTCTATTACTTCAACCAACAATTTGAATCCAGGGAGAGGGGGGATGGGGTGAGTGTCTGAAGAAATCCGTGTCCATCCAGATGAGAGATGAGGAAGTCTTAAACCAGACCAGTGAAGGAGGAGAAGCAGCACATGTTCAAGACATTCTGGAACAAAAAGAACTTTCTGCATGGTCAACATAACCACAGCTTCCTCAGAGTATTTTGGCAAAGAATATAAAAGCAAGAGTTGTAAAAATTTGGAAAGTTTTGTAAATTGGTTATGAGTACTTAAGAAATTTCCCAAGGTTTTAAAACCAAACCTCTGTCTTATTATTAGTATTTAGAGACCTATAGACTTTAGCAATAAAGTTATCCTGGAAACGAAACTAAGAATTAACACGTAAATGATGTTTATCTCACTGTGGGTAAGCCCTAAGAATATGTCTCATAGCCCAATCCCCAGATCTAACTAATCTGAATCTGTGGAGGTCAGGCTTGAAAATCTGCACTTTTCACAAATTTTCCCATTGGTTCCTACACTCAAGTTTAAGAACCACTGAAATGGACATTATCTGTCTGCAGCAGGCAGCCACTGAAAGAGATATTTTGTGTGAAGTGGATGGAGCCTTGGGAAACATCCAAGTTCAATCAAGTTAAGGAAAGTATATCCTTAGGACTAGGATGTAAAATCTATAATCTAATCAATCTTAATATAACATGATTGTTTGAAGCACTAGAGGAACAAAAAGCTAATCTGCAGGAAGCATTTGAAAGACAGAATTATTGAATAAGAACCTTCAGTGTTTACCAAGTGTAGACCAACAGGAAATAGAAGACTTTATCATACCAGGTAGGATACTCCTCTGTGGGACAGAATGGTTCATCTGATGTTGCCATAGTCTGAAAACCATCTATTTCCCTCTGTTCTAATTATAAGTTCCTGAATTACTATTCTGTTAATGAATTTTGCACTTTGCCATTGTGAAGGGGTAACCCTTGAACTGACAAATAATCAGCCATTTAAATTTTATTTCTATACACATCCATCTCCATAATAAGTTAAAGCATTGGTATTCTGATTTGTCCAGTGATCCCTTGTGAGATTGGTAATCATGCATTCATTTGGTTGGCATAAATCTATCCCAAAGACAAATCATCCCTGTGAAAACAGGTAAAATTTTAGTTCCTGGACATGTATTACTATTAATAGAAACTGAAACTTTAAGAGGCTGCTCCTAAATTGTGCCCCATGAGAAGTTTGTTTTACTAACTAGCATCTCTCTGGCATATTTCTTTTTTTTTTTTAAGGGAAACATTGCCAAGGCCAAAATGTTTTAAGCAAGCCACGTTACTTACCAAAAATTATATTCTTATGGGCAGAAAACATAAATCTGCTTTAGAATCTCACGATATTAATATTTCCACATAAAATATTTACAGTCAATATGTCAATAGAAGCAAGAGAAAGACTTTTCAACTGCTGCAACTTGGTCATCTGGCTTTCCACCAATGGTCTGGTTCTCTGGTATCTATTTTCAGTCACAATCCAGAATGTAGGTTTTCGTCCAGTAACTGGACAAATAATCTCTGAATGTGGAGATCACTTAAAACTAAACAAGCCTTGTAAGAAAAGTGCCAAATAGGAAACTTGCAAAGCATTATTAGCTAAGCAAGGAAAGCTTATCCAAGATAATTCCTCCCTAGGAGGCTCCCTTTCCTATATACTAAATGATGGAAAAACAAAAGACCACTGGCTTATGCTGTGCTGCCAAAGCTGCTCAGATCTCACCTCTGAGCTTCCACCGGAGCCTCTGCCACCACTCCAGCCGCTCTGGGGCATTTCTGGTCCAGCACTTCCACTCTAAACCTGACCTTTTTCATTTTAGTCTTGTGAGTAGCTCAGCAATCAGTCACTTTGGGGGTTTAAGAAAAATGGATTATGAAGCATGATTTCCTCAAAAAAAAAAATTCTCTATAAGTCAAGATAGGTTCCAACCTACACTCCAGTCTGATTTTGGACAAGATATTTCACTTATCTGTGTCTCATTTGCATAATGAGAGAGTTGGACTAGATGAAAGGCTTTTAGATTTCTGGAACAGCAGAAACCCTTTTATTACGCAGAATCTTACATAATAAAAATAGATCTTGCTTCATATTAATATGTGGTATATCTTAGGCATCACAAACCTAATGTGTTTACAAGTGAACTCTTGATATCTACTCTAAACCCATCCTAATCATCATCATCTCTTGCCTAGGCGACTGACATCATCTCCTAAGCGACAATCTACTTCTCACTCTACTCGAACAGCAGCCAGAGTGCTCTTTTAAAAACATAAATCCGATCACTTGACCCTGCTTTAAAACTTCAAAGATTTCCTCTTGTACTTGGACCAAGTCCAAAATCCCTGCCAGGAGTCAAAGTCCAGCAAGATCAGATTCCCTTTCCTTCCTCCAAACTCATCTTAACATACCCTCCTCCCTCGCCCACCAAGCTTCAGCCATTCTAGGCTCCATTTACTTCCTTGAAGTAAGCCCTTTCTTGCTTCAAGTCTTTTAAAATACATATAACAATTTTATTGAAATATAATTCACATATCATACATTTCACCCATTTAACCCATTAGCAGTCACTCTCCATTTTCCCCCAACTTCTCTGCCCCAGGCAACCGTTAATCTTCTTTCTATCTCAACAGATTTGCCCATTCTGGACATTTTATATAAATGGTGTCATATAATATGTGACTTTTGTGACTGGCTTCTTTCACTTAGTATAATGTTTTCAAGGTTTATCTATGTTGTAGCATGCACAGTACTATGCCTCAAGCCTTTTACACATGTAGTTTCTTCCATCTTCCCCTTTTAAAAGAGCTGTCTCATGATGTCTGAAATTTCCTTTAAAATATTCCAAGGAAAAAAGGGGGAGGGAATATATGAAACAAGATTGGTAGGGCCGGGCGCGGTGGCTCACACCTGTAATCCTAGCACTCTGGGAGGCTGAGATGGGAGGATCACTCGAGGTCAGGAGTTCGAGACCAGTCTGAGCAAGAGCAAGACCCAGTCTCTCCTAAAGATAGAAAGAAATTAGCCAGGCAACTAAAAATAGAAAAAATTAGTCGGGCATGGTGGTGCATGCCTGTAGTCCCAGCTACTCAGGAGGCTGAGGCAGGAGGATCACTTGAGCCCAGGAGTTTGAGGTTGCTGTAAACTAGGCTGACACCCTGGCACTCTAGCCCTGGCGACAGAGCATGACTCTGTCTCAAAAAATACCAAAATGAAAAAAAACAGAACAAGATTGGCAAAAATGCGATCATCATTGAAACTGAGTGATGGGTATATCAGGATTTGTTAAACTATTCTATATTTGTGTGCTTAAAACTTTCCTTAATAAAAAAAAAATGTTTTAAAGAGTCTCTCCACCCTTTGAGTTTCAGTTTAAATATCACCTCTTCAGACGTGACCTCCCTACCTTAGAGGGGGGCCCCCTATTCTTTCTGTCTAGAATTTATGACAACTTTTAAGTTTCATTTATTGTTTCTCCCATTAGTGTGAACATCAAGCAAAGTCAGAGATGATGTCTGGACGCTAGCACAGAAGGCAGTAGGCATGCAAACACTTAATGAAATTTACGTGAAAGGCCCAGAATCCTTCCTTCCTTCTTTCTTTTGGTCCCAACTTCCCACAAGTGATCTTATTCCTCTTATTATCTTCTGTGCACAAATTTTCCTATTACTATAAACAGTAACATTTTCAGATATTATAACCATGAACACTAAGAAAATTCTCCAACTCATGTCCATGTTTTACTCCAGAACCATCCATGCCTTTACACATGCAAGCTCATACAATTGGGTTTGACTTAGCAAGATGACATGTTTGCACCATGGTCTCACTAGAATAGCTGATCTCTCTTCCCCTGAGTAGGCTTTTTGACACAAAGATTCAATCTTACCTCAGTATACAAGTGTGTTTTATTTGACTCTGGAACTTATATTTATCAATTAAGTTATCCATTAATACCAATAGACTTTTATGGACTAAATATATGTAGAGGTACATTTATAACAGTAACTCCAATCATTCTTTGTGTTTGCTTATTTGCATTGTTTAAAAGGATCTTTTATATTCTCCTTATTCCTCTATAGCTAGGAAATTTTGTTAAACATCAAGAATACTGGCATAGCCAACATACCTACGTACGGACAAGAGTCTCACATAAAAACTCATACTTATGTGAAATGAAAAACACAACATACATGAAATGTGTAGGCAAAAATCTTATATGGCACGACCTCGTAGACTAGTTTCTAACAGGGATTGCAGCTGTATAGGAGAACATATGTGAAAGCTTGTCAAAGGCACAATAGTCCTGAAGGGAAAGGTTAAGATTCTTTAGTATGATTATTATTCCACAAGTGAAACCAAGATTTGTCTCTACAGGAACAAAGTAAAAATAGATATCAATGGAAATATAATTGGATATTTTAAAACTTTATCTTTCACATCTAATTCTTCTCCTTCCCTACTATTGCTGCTACATTATGAGAAGCACTAATACTTCCATCCAAGCCTTCAGCTGATGTCCAAGTTCTCTCCTGCTTTCATTACTTGTACCACAAAACTCTCTTTTCTAATCCTGATATATCTGTGTTCAGGAGTCTCACCCTTTGTTTCAAAAACCATTCATTAAGGCAGCACAGACCACCTCACTGCCAGCTTCTCCTCTCCAGCTGGCCCCACTGCATACACTCAAGGACATATGCTCCAAGTATCTGGCCATGCCAATCTCACCTCTAAGCTTTCTTCCAAGTTGAAACACATACCAGAATGCCTTGCTTCCCACTCCTCATCCATCGTCCAAATAGGTCCTGAAATTCTACCCATTCCAGGAAACTTTTTCAGGTTTATGAGGAGGAGTGTAAGATTCTACTGGCCAAATTCTTGCTGATAGAACTTGAAACTTTCACATATATTCTCTTTATTTCTAAACCAACATATTTACATAATACAAAGAATAAGTTATAGCTAAAATTTTATTCTTAATCATAGGTAAAGTTACATTAGCAAGTTTATTTTTTATGCTTTTTGGTAAAGTCTAATGTTAACTGGAGGAAAGAGATCAAGTATCAATTTAATCCCTGATCACATGAATAAATGAGCATGAGGAAATCTGCCAGTTCACCAAATTATACTATGCAGCGTTGGTCCAGATGAATACATCTCAAGGAATGAGTGTTCTAGATATGAGGCACACCCGCCCCCTCCCATATGGCTATGTCACTACATTTAAGGAAGATGATTTTTCTTCTTTTTCAGCATTGGGAATGGAAGACTAAATAAAAGCATGGACCAAACATTTTCTGTCTGTTTTTCCTTCATTACAGAAAGCCAACATTAAGTCTTTTAGTGCACTTGCTCTCTCACACACTCACGCATACTCTGTCTTTCTCTTCGTCTACAACTATCAAACTGCAGACTTATAGAAAGCTGCGACCAAGTCACTGTAGTCAGTATTTAGCATAACACTTGATACACAGAAGATCATGGCTTTGGAAAACAAAATCAGGCTGGGCAGGGTGGCTCATGCCTGTAATCCCAGTGTTTTGAAAGACCAAAGTAGGAGGATCATTTGAGCCCAGGAGTTCCCAGGAGTTTGAAACCAGGCTGGGCAACATAGCAAGACCTCATCTCTACAAAAAATAAGAAAAAAAAAAATAGCTGAATGGGGTGGCAGGTGCCTGTAAGCCCTACCTATACAGGTAGCTAAGGTGGATCACTGGAGCCCAGGATTTTGAGGCTACACTGAGCTAAAATTGTGCCACTGCACTCCAACCTGGGTGACAGCAAGACTTTATCTCTAAAAATAAATAAATAAATAAAGTCAGATCTTACGAATAGATACAGAGAAGGTAACTCGGGAAAAGAATTTTTTTTTCAGCAGCTTAGAAACTACAGATGATTTTATTTTTGATGTCTACTATTTAACATACTATTATTTATAAAAATAAAATGTTTTAAAAATATGTAAAACTGTTTTGAATAAATGTGGAGTGTTATTTCAAAATAATTCTAATCAAGCATGTAATAAGAGCAAACTATATTAGGATACAGCGTTAGGCACAAGAAACAACTGGCTTCAAAGAACTTATCTCCATTTGAATCAGAGCATATAGAAAAGACAGAAAGAATGCAAGGCAGAAAAAGCAGAGGGAAACACTGTCTACAAGGCCACTGGACAGGCCTTCTGGAAAGGGTAATGTTTGAACTAATGAAATAAGGACAGGCCTTAGATAAATTAGATGAGAAGAAGGAAAGGTGGCCAGTACTTGCAATGGCCAGAGAGTGGGAAAGCACAAGGATGGTCAGGACAAGATGAGGTAGGGAAAATGAAGATAATGAGGCTGGTGAAACAAGGAAAGGCCAGATCATGAAATCCTGGGGACAATGAATTGAGAATAAGGGTGACACAGACAAAGTACTGTTTCAGAAAGATGAAGCTGGCCAAAAGCAGATGGCGTGGAGAGAAGGCAATACTGTGGTCCTAAAGGGAAGACATTTTCTCCAACCAGCCCACTACCTGCCTCAGGGCCCATGTTCTTTACTCAGTAGAGACTGGGAATGGTCTGTTCCTGCTCCTGGCTATTGCTGGCCCTGCGACTGTATACCACTTTCCAGTCTCTTACATGGAAAGTTCCAGAAATTAAGAATTCGCAAGTTTTAAATTTCTCACCATTCTGAGTAGCATATAGCACTGTCACACTCTTTTGCCCAGGACTCAAATCATATCTCTGTCCAGTATATCCACATTGTATAGTCATCTTTCAGCATCAGAGAGCTTGCTTCCAGGACCACTCTGCTTCCCCCATGAGAATACCAAAACTGGCTGATCTTCAGGTCCCTTATAAAAAATTGCATAGCATTTTTTGGGTCTCAAGCAGGACGCCTACCCCTGACCCCCACCCTAGCCCCCACCACCCCCGGCCTAAGTAGCTAGCTACCATGGTGGAGTTCCTCTGCACGGCGTTGTCCCAGGCAGGCTGACAGATCTGAGAACAACTGGCAAGAAATTCCTCCCCAGTGACATCAATGGTGGAAAGGTAGAAAAGCTTGAAGGTCCATGTGTTTTGCAAATTCAAAAAATTCGCAATGTTGCTGCACCAAAGGATAACGAAGAATCTCAGGCTGCACCAAGGATGCTGCGATTGCAGATGACTGATGGTCATATAAGTTGCACAGTGGTAGAATTTAGTTATATGTCAAAAATAATAGCTTATCAAAACACAATAGAAGCAATATTGGAAATGAAGGTGGACCACCGCCTTTTGTGCCTTTTGGACAGAAGTGTGTATCTCATGTCCAAGTGGACAGCAGAAAACTTGATCGAAGAAAGACATTGCAAGTTACAATGCCTGTCAAATCTATAAATGATAATGATAAATCTGAAAAACAAGGAACTGCTGCTATTGCAGAAGTTGCAAAGAGCAAAGAAATCAAGACATTTGGAGGAGGTTGGGGTGGTGCTAGAAGTAATCTCAACATGGGTGCTGCTGGTAATCGAAATAGGGAAGTTTTACCAAAAGAAAAGTCAACCAAATCAGAGTGGAAACATGAAGGTGTTTACAGAGAACTGGTTGATGAGAAGGCTCTGAAGCACATATCAGAAATGGGCTTCAGTAAGGAAGCATCGAGGCAAGCTCTTATGGATAATGGCAACAACTTAGAAGCAGCATTAAATGTACTTCTTAACAGCAATAAACAGAAACCTGTTATCGGTCCACCTCTGAGAGGTAGAGGAAAAGGCAGGGGGCAAGTAAAATCTGAAGATGAAGAGGACCTGGGAAATGCAAGGCCATCAGCACCAAGCACAATATTTGATTTCTTAGAATCTAAAATGGGAAATGAGTGCGGAAGAACCTAAGTCACAGCCACAGTAGCTTCATCAGGAACAACACAGATTGTCAAATACTGATCAAAATGGAATAAAAGAAAATAATCAACCAAGTCATCTTCCTAGAAATGATAGCAGGCAGCCAAGAAACGAAAAACCTCCTCGTTTTCAAAGAGACTCCCAACATTCAAAGTCAATTTTAGAGGGCAGCGGATTACCTAGAAATAGAGGTTCTGAGAGACCGAATACTTGTTCAGTATCTGAAGTATGGGCTGAAGAGAGAGTCAAGTGTGATAGACCATATTCTAGATATGACAGAACTAAAGATACTTCTTATCCTTTAGGTTCTCAGCACAATGATGGTGTTTTTAGAAAAAGAGATAACTCTATGCAAAGCAGATAAGGAAAAGGTCCATCCTATGCAGAGGCAAAAGAAAATCCACTTCCTCAAGAATCCATAGATTATAATAATCAAAAACGTGGAAAAAAGGCCGGGCACGGCGGCTCAGGCCTGTAATCCTAGCACTTCGGGAGGCCGAGGTGGGCGGATTGTTTGAGCTCAGGAGTTCGAGAACAGCCTGAGTAAGAGCAAGACCCCGTCTCTACCAAAAATAGAAAGAAATTAATTGGACAGCTAAAAATATATATAGAAAAAAAAATTAGCCGGGCATGGTGGCGCATGCCTATAGTCCCAGCTACTTGGGAGGCTGAGGCAGTAGGATTGCTTGAGCCCAGGATTGTGAGGTTGCTGTGAGCTAGGCTGACGCCACAGCACTCACTCTAGCCAGGGCAACAAAGTGAGACTCTGTCTCAAAAAAAAAAAAAGAAAAAAAAAAGTGGAAAAAGAGAAAACCAAACAGCTAATCCTCATCATTTTTATGATAGGAAATCACGAACAATAAGTAATGAAGCTTTCAGTGGTATAAAAATTGGAAAACATTTTAATGTAAATACCAATTGCCTGAATTGCATCTGAAGTAATAGCTTCATTGGTGTTCCAAATGGAGAGACAGAAATGCCTCTGAGAGGAAAACAAGTAGACCTATTAAGCCAGTAGGACCCCTCACAACTATCCCTATGATAAAATATTTTACAATAGTGGGCCTGAAAGAAGATCTGGTCCAATTAAGCCAGAAAAAGTACTAGAATCATCTATTCCTATGGAGTATGCAAAAATGTGAAAGCCTGGAGATGAATGTTGTGCACTTTATTGGGAAGACAACGAGTTTTACAGTGCAGAAGTAGAAGCCCTCCATTCTTCGGGTATGATGGCAGTTGTTAAATTCATTGATTACGGAAAACTAGGAAGAGGTACTACTAAGCAATATCAAGCCCATTCAGACAGAGGCATGGGAGGAAGAAGGCACCTATGACCAGACTCTGGAGTTCTGTAGAGGAGGTGATGGCCAGCCAAGACGATCACTTGGCCAACCCAGCAGTTTTACCAACATTTCCGGGCTCGAAACTAGTATGAAAAGAATCTTTGCGAAGAAAGGAATTGTTGACTGAAATATCCTGATCAAAACCTGTTGAAAGACTTTCTACTCTCCCTTCAGAATAAGAAGCAGCCACAGTGGCTATTAGTATATGAAGAAAGAAAAAGAAGATTTTAGGATGGAAAAAAGGTTCAACTCACACAAAGAATGGGAAAAAATACTGAATAAAGCAAATAGCAAATACCTTTTACAAACGAAAGGAAGAATTTTCTTCTTCTGTCATAAATAAAACCATTGTGCTATTACAAAAAAAAATTGCAGTCAATGTCAAATCACATGTATGATGGTGGTCCAAAAAATATACCAGAGTTGAAAAATTGCTATTGTCTAGCTATATTGTAGCCATCATAATGACAAAGCACAATGTGTTACTCATGTGGTTTTGGTGATGCTGGTATAAACAAACCTACTGGGCTACCAAACAACTTTAACCTGGGTGTTTATGAGGATGACATTGAGAAGGTCCCAGAGGTGGTTTATGAGGAATTGACTAATGAGGAGTTGCTGGAATTGATATAGGAAGAAATAGCAGAAGAAGAGTTTAGAGAAAAAGAAACTGGAAAAGAACCCCAAGAAAATTCACAAGGAGTTAAGGAGAAGCTTTTGCAGACCAGAACAAGCTTCTTAAGAAGTTTGAAAACACGGACCTCAATACAGAGAGGAATGTCCATGGTGTATCATCTGCTCACAAGAAAATTTATGTAGAAAATAGGAAAAAAGCGAGCAAACTACCATGGACATATTTCTGAAAAGAGTGACACCTCCTCTAAAAGAGCCTCAGGCAGGTCCTTCAGGAGGTATTCCAGAAAGCAGCATTGTTATCATAGGAGATGACAACTTCATGTGTGTTATTGTCCCTGAAAATCTTCCAGTGGGACGAAATGTTGAGTTGGAAGACTGTGACGCTGATAATCCTGACCCTGTGTGGGACTAGGCTCTTATGTATGTCTGTATCTTAGTTGTTGACAAAAAAAGTTTAAAAACGTAAAAAAAAGTTTAAAAAATTTTTAAATAGAAAAAGCTTATAGAATAAGGATATAAAGAAAGAATATTTCTCTACAACTGTACAATGTGTTTGTTTTAAGCTGTGTTGTTACAGAAGAGTCAAAAAGATGAAGCTACAGAAATGGAACGATAGAAATGAGAGGGAAAAGGCCCAAGAAACGAGAGGGGAAATCTTGACAAGATCTGGTGACAGACTAGTACAAGAGAAGAGGAAAGGCCAGTCTCTGCTGACTATTCTCCAGATGGTGACTATTTTGAATGTAAAATGGTCCATTCCCTACACTTTCCTGAGTGATAATTTTTCTAGCAATATGAAAAAAAAAGTATGGTACAAAGTGATTTTTAATAATATTTCTAGGCTTTTACTTTTTTAAATTTGAAAATATCAAAGGCAAAAAAATTTAATGGCATTTATTACCATGGTTGAAAAACAATCAACTACACAGATGCTTTTCCACATAATGTTGAAAAGCAAAAAAAGACTATATGATTCCACATACATAATTTAGGTTCTGCCAATATTCATTCATTCAACAAATATTTACTGTGGAATAAATAAAATACTATGAATTTAACATCATCATCTTCTCTTCATGACTCAACTACAAAGTCACAGACAGCCTAACAAACAGTAAACATAAGAAAATAGAAGCCAAAAGACAGGGATTCTGATCTTGACTTTGGCTTAAACTTGAGATCACACAGCAAGTAAATTACTTCATCTCCCCCAGCTTCTACAAATGAGCACCAAAGTAGCTTTGTGGAATGCTTTTAATTTACATGGATAGGTTTTCCTGTCTCCTCTTTCTTTCTTTTTTTTTTTTTTAACTACAACTGCACTAAAACTCTGAAGTTGAACAAAATTGATTTTATTACTTCTTAATTTACAGATGAGGACATCTAAGTAATAAGATAGTAATTACAACCTAGGTGTTTGACCCTAAACCCTATACTCTTTCCGCTATATCAGGCTTTTCCTAATTACTTCATAAAATTACTTGAAAAAATTACAGATACGAGAAATGCTTTAGGAAGGTTACAGCATTACACAAATGAAAGTTAAATTATTTTGTTTGGGTGTAACCAAGACAGAATGTAGGTTTTATGGGAACTAAAGTCTGTTTGAGGAGGGGGAAGTGTCTTAGAAAAAGAACACAAAAATTAGGTAAAGACTTTGGAAGGGGCCCTTGCAAGTGAGGGGCCCTGAAACTTAAGCTTCATTTAGCTTCAGGGTAAATCTGCCTCTGGATATAACAGAAAAAAATGCACCAGCCAATCTAATAAAATCAAGAATTGCCCTTCAAAACCTAACCACTGCCTTCTAAGTAGTATAAAAAAATACAGTGGATACAGGGCAGAAAAATATATATGCTTGGCCTTTATTTCCTTACTTTCATTCACAATAAGCCATACAACAAAAACATCCAGGTAGAAATAGCCTTTGCTATATCTTTTTTAGGATTAAAAGAACAAATTACAAACTAACAACAAAAAGTAATTAAAATGAAAGCGATAGAATTATTTTGCTAAAATAATTAAGCTAGAACATTATACCATATAATAATTATTGTTTTATACACACATAGGTATAAACATACACACACTCATATCGACTCACAATCTGGCAAGCAAAAGATCTCATTAAAAAAAAAAATTTACCTCGTCTCCGCCCATAGCTCCTGGCTGCATGTAAACACAGAAGAAAACCATGGGTATTTGTATCAAAGCGGTGAATTTAGAAATAAAAAAATATTCACACAAACCTTTTCTAAGTAGTCTCAGAATTATTTAATTAATCTGGAGATACTGTCCAACTTGACTGAAAACATTTTTTAGAAAAAACCTTTATGAAGTACAAGCTAAATCACAATCTTAAAGGGAAATTCAACTGGATATGGCAGCCACTGGAACAGATACAATGGGTGCTTAAGTTTCACAAGTCTTATAAGGATTTATATTGGGGCCTATTATCTCTTTCAGATATAGATAAATAGAGTTTTTAAAAAAATTCTGATTTATAAACATGTATACTTTATCTTATCACCAGACATTACTCAAAGAAAAAACCATTCATCCTAAATAACTAAAAATTGTAGCATGTGGTGGTCATTCTGAATTTCTTACTACACACACACATACACACACACACGCTTCATAAATAGATTCCCCTGAAAAAATGTTTATATATTAACACAGTTAGCTCTTGCTTTACAGAATGTGTTTCTGTAAAATTTTCAGTAAAGTCTCTCTTACTCTCTCTATTTACTTTCCATTCAGTATTGCAGATGTGAGAAAACAGTATCTTTTCCATCTATAAAATGAACTGAAAAGATAGAATGAGATTAAGGTACTGGATCCATCTCAAGCCATATTTAGTAATAGAGTGCTTTGAAGGTTTTCTTCCTTTTCAAAACTCAAGGCCTAAGAATGCATTGCTACAATGTTTAATAGAACTGGACTGAGGTACCATGTATCTCTATGGGATCCAGTCAACTAAAATGATTTTCAGAGTGAAAAGTTTCTCAAATTTGAAACCTCAAGTTCTATAAAAATAAGAACTCTAATCCATTTTTAAAGCATGAAATGTCACACATCTAGCTTATACTGAAAAAGGAGGATAATTTGTGGTTATATTTACAATATCGGATAGTAAGCATTAAAGAAAACTATAATATTTCTCCCCTTGGAAAAGAGTTCAGACTTTTCAGCCAGATAGTTGAAATATCACTTGGCCAGTCTCATCTATTATTTTCCACTTTTCTTCAGACATCAAACTTGCCCTTTCCTCCACATCTTTCCCATTATTCAAATATTAAAAAGGATCATCCAAGCTCCAATTTTCCTGACTCCTCCTGTACCGTCAACCCTCAATGAAAAAAATCTCTTCTGAATTTACCTAGCTAATTACTGTTTACATCATTAACAAAAAGAGATGCATTTCAAAATGCAATTTAAGGGACTTCTATACTTTTCATTATTTGGAACCTGGAATTCATCTCCTCACATAAAGTATAACAATGGTAGTTAGTTTCCTAGCTTGGCCTCAAAAGAGTTCGCTTCATTCATAATAATATGGACGAATTAATACTAATAGACAACACTTTAAAAGAGACGAAATAAGTTTTGACATACTATCACTTGTCTTTGTCCCTTCCTTCCATCCCCAATGATGTCATGCTATCTGACACCCCACTGAAAAACATCCACTGAGAAAGAAAATAAAACACTCTGTATTTCAAAATTACTTCTCTCCCAAACAATAAATTACATTTTTTTCCATTGTATCTGATCTCTACCCAGATACTCAATGAAAAAGAATCTGATTGTGATACTAAGGTACAAATGACTCACTGGGCCTTAACACCCCTAAAAGATAAATAAGAATGCTGTTCACTCAAGTCTTCAACTGCTAAACATTCAGGTAATACAGAATATGACGTGGGTAGATCCAGACAGGCTTGGAAGTGGGGAGGAACATGTCGAATTGGAGAGAGGGAAGAGGGGAAAAGCTGCAAAAGACCTATCTGGGAGTTTTAATCAAAGTTTCCTTAAACAGTTCATGAGTTTTACAGATTGTTCTCTTTTTCCATTTCTGAACAAAGACTATAAGTTGGTTCATGACAGTCTGAGGACTTTGATATCAGGGACACAGGATGGCATATGGAATAGGCAGCCAGTATAAAGCAGTGATCTGAAATGCTTAGATTTGTTTTCATCATTCATTGTGGAATTTATTATGTATTACCTTGGTGCTAATTTCAGGATTTTATCTATGATCCCTATGGTGATTATTATTATAGAGCTAAAACTTAGTGTTTACTAAGTGCCAGGAACCGTACAAAATGCTTTACACATGTATTAATACCATTTAACATACTCCACATTATGACATAAGTATTATTAGCGTCTTTTTTCAGATGAGGAAAATGGGAAACAGGTTAAGTATCTTGTCCAAAATCATATAGCTAGGGAGTAATACATTTGGAATATGAATCTAGCTCTAGAGTCCATATTTAAAACCACTGCACTATACTGTTAAATTCCTAAGGCGCAAGGTCCGTATCCTGTACTTTTAATACACTTTGATGCACTTGGCAGAATGCTCCACACCAAGCTGGTGCTCACAAATATGGCTTATTAGCTGAGTGCACAGTCAAAGGAAGGAGGACTATATGCCTTGATAACCTTTAGAATGTAGGCCAACTGTGTTAGTGGTTTAAAATGTGATCAAATTGCTCATATGAGGGCTGCATGCAAATAGTTTAATTAGAGTTAAATTCTTCCCTTACAGAAAGGTAATAAAATAAATACCTAGGAGAGAAATATGGAAGTACAATAGTGGTGCTTTCCCCTGGGAACAAATATGACGTTTGAACAAGAAAGAATACTGAGTATATAAACTTACATAAGCTGCAACAAAATGATCCCACATTTTTAAAAGAGAGTAATGTGACTAATTCGTCTTTATAATATACTATGCTAAGATGGATTTATACCAGATATAAAAGATATAATATTCTTTCAAAGTTCTATCTACTTCCTACAAAAACTTTAATTTTCAATTAATGATCACCATCCTTATAAATAAAATTCCTTTACTATTATATATATATTAGATAATTTAGATCTCATAAAAATTACATCTAATTATTAGAAGTCAGGGTAGTGTTACCCTTGGCTAGGGATACTAAACAGAGGGGAGCCTAAGGAGGGCTTCTGGGGGGTACTGGTAATGTTTTGGTCTTGATCTGAGAACCGGTTACATGGGTGTGCTCAATCTGTGATACTATATTGAGCTATATATTAAACATATATTTATGATTTCTGCACTGTTTAGTATGTATGTTATACTTGATTAGTTAAATAAAGACAAAACACTACAAACACTTTAGTTTGGTTCACTGGTTATTAAATTAATGCAGAAAATTCAAAGTGCCAACATTTTTGTAGCTTTTAAATCATAAGCCTGAATACAAAATTTTTAAAAAATTAGAGTTGTTTTAGGTCTATCAGAATAAATATTAAAAGGCACATGTATTTTCTAGGGAACAGGAGTTATGCCAAAATAAGTTTGCATGGTCAGTGACTAGTAGGCACTCTCATGTTAATGGTATGATGCTTTGTTGGGCATATGAGGCAACACTAAAATGGATCATCTGCTATCTGTTATGACTTGGTCTACAATAGGTTTTTTTTTTTTTTTTTTGAGACAGAGTCTCACTCTGTTGCCCTGGCTAGAGTGAGTGCCGTGGCGTTAGCCTAGCTCACAGCAACCTCAGACTCCTGTTGGTGTTGTACATTCTACAGGTTTCCACAAATGTGTAATAATATGTATCCACTATTACAGTATCATATAGCGTAGTTTCACTAAGAAATCCTCCATGCTCCACCTTTCATCCCTCCCTCCCTCCCTCTCCCTTAAACCCTGATCTTGATACTGTCTCAGGTTTTGCCTTTTCCAGATGCCATACA
>CAUYSK010044971.1:0-37135 GCA_963575035.1 Avahi laniger | reverse complement strand
TAGAAAGAAATTAATTGGACAACTAAAAATATATAGAAAAAAAAATTAGCCAGGCATGGTGGCGCATGCCTGTAGTCCCAGCTACTTGGGAGGCTGAGGCAGGAGGATCGCTTGAGCCCAGGAGTTTGAGGTTGCTGTGAGCTAGGATGACGCCACGGCACTCTAGCCCGGGAAACACAGTGAGACTCTGTCTCAAAAAAAATAAAAAATAAAAAATAAAAAAATAAAAAAATAAAAAAAATAAAAAGGACACTGAATAATTTTTATTTATATATATTTACTGAAGGAAAAATAAGTTCTAACAATCTGTCCATTTCTGGAATTTATTTGCCATTTTCATTGTATACACTTCAAAGAAATTATTAATAATATAGGCATTATTATCTGTTCTTATACAAAAACAAAAGAAAACTGGCAATCATTGGACAATTAGCAGCCTTAGTAAATATGTGGCTACACCTCTCCTTTTGCATGCTATATATACAATAAAGGGCTGATAACCAGACTCTACAAAGAACCCAAGCAAATCAGCAAGAAAAAAAATCAAACAATTCCATTAAAAAGGGGCAAAAGACATGAACAGAAACTTTTCAAAAGAAGACAGATTAATGACCAACAAACATATGAAAAAATGCTCAACTGGGAAATGCAAATCAAAATCACATTGAGATATCATTTAACTCCAATGAGAATGGCTTTTATCAAAAAGTCCCAAAACAACAAATGTTGACGTGGATATAGAGAGATAGGAACACTCATACACTGCTGGTGGACTGCAAACTAGTACAGCCTCTATGGAAAGTAATATGGAGATACCTCAAAGAACTAAAAGTACAACTACCATTTGATCCAGCAATCCCATTACTGGGCATCTACCCAAAGGAAAAAAAAGACATTGTATAAAAAAGACACCTGCACTTGAATGTTCATAGCAGCACAATTCACAATTGCAAAGAAGTGGAAACAACCCAAGTGCCCATCAATACATGAGTGGATTAATAAAATGTGGTATATGTATACCATGGAGTACTACTCAGCCATTAAAAAAATGGTGAACTAGCACCTTTTGTATTAACCTGGATGGAACTGGAGACTATTCTCCTAAGTGAAGTATCAAAGAATGGAAAACAAACACCACACACACTCATCATTAAATTGGGATTAATTGGTCAACACTTATGTGCACAGATGGATATAACATTCATCAGAAATCCAGCGGGAGGGAGGGGAGTGGAGGGGATGGGTAAATTCACACCTAATGGGTATCATGCGCACTATCTGGGTGATGGACACACTTTTAACTTTGACTCAAATGGTGCAAAAGCAATTTATGTTACCAAAATGCTTGTACCCCTATACTATTCTGAAATAAAAATTATATATAAATAAAAAAATAAAAATTTAAAAAATAAAATATCAAAAAAAAACCTTCCAAATTTGTTTAATAAAGGAACACTGCTTTAAAATGATGGAGAATCTTATCACACAAGATAAAATGACTCTATCTTCTCCCACAGTTTCTTCCAATTACACACCCAGATACTTATATATGTAAAGATGCTTACATAATTTGATTGTTCCCTACTGCATATAGTTCTAATAATAAAATTTTAAATTTAAAGTATCTCTATCTAAAATAGCATCCAGTGTTGTGTACATAATCACAAAGTTCTGTCATTACGCAACGTCTCAGACTTAATGTCACTTAATATTCAAAGGAAACAAAATGCAGAGAAGTGACAATAAAATACATCTGTACATCTCATCCACAGGGAAAGAGGAGACACGCTGTAACATAGGGCTCACTAACAAAACAAGAGCTAGGAGCTCTGTCACTTGTCAAAGTAAAACACACAATTGTTTCTGAGTTACAGTTCTGCTTTGAAAGTAATACAGAATGCAGAAATGTTCCCTATGAATGGACATTTTGTTACGGTCAAGCTTTGAATCCATGGAAGTGGGGATGGAGTTGGGGTATGTGGGAAGCTTGAAGAGGACAAAGGGTCAATGGAAGGGCTTCCTAAGAAACAGGGCAGGGACCCTCGAGGAATACTCACAACAGGCATAGTTGAGATGAGAATTATAGAAACATATCTGTAAACACCTTGCATGGTGCTTACTACTGAAGATGGTAAAGCAATCATGGCATTATTTGTATGCAAGCTTCAAGATATTAACTAGCAACTGGTAATCGTGAGGAAATGCCCTATTTACACACTGATGAAGGTTTTCACTCAGATTCATATCATGATTAGCAAGATGGCACAGATAAAGCATAAAGGAAATGCAAATCCTAGTGAAGGACCCAATCTCCCAAACACACAGCAGTGGGTGAGATGATCATCAGGAACTACTTAAAACAATAAACCATTAGTATGTGTTCACCATTCATTCCAGGAAAGCAGCGTACTGTCTTCAAGAGGCAAAGACAAGGTAGATAAACACAACATCCAGGGCTAGAAGTTATCAAATATCAATATCATCATACTGTGAATAGAATTCTGATCTGCTAAGTCACTTGGCACTCCAAGGAAATTCCTAGCCAGCTGATCCCAACTAAACCTCAAGTTTTTAAACATAGGAGCAGCTCTATCTGGAAGGAATCACTTTCCTTCTAGTAGCCCAACCTCCAAGGGAAACGGTAGTCTTTGTCCATTCACTTAATGCCATTCACCTTGAGAGCAATTAGAAGTTCAGTATTTCTATTGAAATATTTTCAATAGAAAACTCCCCTCAGTTCCCCCCAGTGCATACCTAGGTCTTCCTGCACATACACACCTGCCTCCCAAATGCTAATAAGTGTCAACTCTCTCCCTTACCCAGCACCAAGGATGAAGTGCTTGTATTTTTTCCGTAAAAGCATCTACAATACACCATACTCATAAAAGACTTAGTGTAGTTGAAGGCCCCCTAGATGGATATTCAGACAATCTAAAAAAAGTCCCTACTGGGCCATCAACCAGTTGTGTGACTTTGAACAAGTGCCTGAAATGCTCTGAATGCCACTGTGTCATCATAACACAGGCAGGCCTGAAATGCACACGGGTGTATATATCAACACAGTTGAACTGACCCTTAAACAACATGGGCTTGAACTGCACAGGTACAGTTATAATACTTGGATTTTCTTCTGCCTCTGCCACCCCTAAGACAGCAAGACCAACCCTCCTCCTCCTCCTCCTCCTCAGCCAACTCAACGTGAAGATGATAAAGATGAAGACCTTTATGCTGATCCACTTCTATGTCATGAATAGTAAATAGATTTTCTCTTCCTTGTGATTTCCTTAATAACATTTTCTTTTCTCTCGCTTACCTGATTGTAATATTATAGACTATAATACATATAACATACCAAATATGTGTTAATCAACTGTGTACATTATTGCAAAGGCTTCCAGTCAACACTAGGCTATTAGTAGTTAAGTTTTGGGGAAATAAAAAGTTAGATTTAGTTTTTGACTGAGTGGGGTGTCAGCACCCCAACCCCAGGTTGTGCAAAGGTCAACTGTATATGTACGTGTATGCGAATAAGTATAATTGAGTTTTATCAAAATATTATATCAATGTATTTTTTATTCCTTCATTACCAAATATTCTTTTTCCTTAAAGCTCTACACTCCAATAATTCAGGGCTTCGTGTTCACAAGTCTCAGCACCTTGTTCTCAGACTCGCTCCTCTTTCACCTCTCTTTCCTGAAACGCTTCCCCAATTTCCACTTTATCTGGCTGTCTTGGAGACCCTTGCACATCTCTGCTCAATCTCTCTTGAGCTGGCTCGCCCCTCTGGGTTCTCGTCTGCCTCCTTTCCTTTAACTCCCCATCCCTCATCCTTACTGGTCTCTTTGGTAGCTGTCACTGGGCACATGCCTTCCTGTCTTGATCTCCTGCTGGGATACCCATCCCCACACACATACTGGCTTCCAGTCCTTTGGTTTCAACAGATCCCTAGCTCAGGGGTATTTAAAAACACTTTTATGTGATGGGTACTTTAAGACAGCTTAAAACTAAGGCAACAGTCAATTAAACTGGCTCGAATGAGCACTTTATTTGGAGGAGTTAGCGAACTAATCAACAGATACTTCTGAGACAATAACTATTTTAAGAGCTAAATAAAACTGTGGGTTGTATTTAACCTTGTATGTTTGTTGAACTCTAACAGCACTTTCAATATATCTTTTTTTTTAAGTTCTCCAAATGCCTTCTTAGTCACCATCAAGTTTACAAAAATCCAATATGTGCAGTTATCAATGATCAAGGTTATAAGAACAAAACACACCAACAATGCTTGCATCTTTTACTGATTCTCACATGCATACTCTGATAAACTGTCAAGATTTAAATGGGATAAATGAAAAGCAATTCAAGATTTAGGCTGCTGCAATAGAGGGGATGATTTGAAATAAGTTTATCTGTAAAAACATGGAGGATGTCAAGATTTATAAGCAGAGATCAGTGACATCTCCATTCCACCAGTATCGATGCTATCAAATCATATTACGCTACACACAAATACTACACAAGAAATGACAATCTTTTGAGTTTATGGCAACAGCTTACTTGAAGGGCCACATCCAACACCACACACTCAGATAGTTCCAAATCTGTCTGGAGATTAAGTACAGTCCACAGGAATCCTTAATCATTTTCTCAGTGATTGCAAGAGTAGTGCTATAAAACCAATTGAAAAAAATTCCTCAATCATTTTAGGAAGAACTTAAAAAATTTATTTTGATTTCAAAGCATTCCTTAATCACTATTAAGTGAAGACTAGCATAGAAAGTTATTCACATTAGCATGACATAGAACAGGATGAATGCTATGACTGAGGAGACTTGAAGATGTTTATCAGCAGGTTTGGTTTGTATTTGCACACATTGCAACTACTGGCATGAAAACACCAGAGTTTATGATTTTCAAATGCAGCCCACATGTGAATATTATTTGCACATGTTGTCCATGACTACATCTGCTATATTAAAGGAAGCCAAAGTTCATGTTTGGTGCTGATGCATTTTATCCTCAATGACAATATCAACAATTTTTAAAAATTCTTTAATGATGGTAATCTAAATCATGTCATAAAGCGTGATCTCCGGTCTCAGTTACAATAGGTTTAGGGATACATACGAGTGGACATAGGTTTCCACTGCCTTCCTAACTCCCGAAAGAGGAAACTATAAAGTTCAGGGGTCAACACAGCTCTGCAGAATAAGGACTACACCAAGTCAGGGAGGGCATTTGCTGTTATTTATTCTGTTTAAGCCAGAAGTGGGGCTATGTCAGCTCAGCGTTATCAAGTAACCAAATACAATCTGATCTCTCTGATCGACACCTATAGAATGAGCTTTTCCCTCAGCTGCTTCCCTGGGGACTGCAGGGTGGCCATCTGCAGCAACTGGGGCTTTAAGAGTCCCCATCCAGATGCACCAGAAGACAGGACACTTTCACAAAGTTTGACAAAAAGTCTTTGACTCGATCAAACCTTATGGCTAAATATATGTCATGAGCTGACTGGCTTAGACCTATCATTGGGGCAAATGGAATAAGTCCATTTTCGGAGCTTTGCATGAGGTCAGTTTTTCCTAATCCTCTTGGCTGCTTCATCATTGCAAAGTAGAGGGTATGTTGAAGACATTATCATAATATTCACGAAAAGAAGGTTAAGGACAACTCATCCTCCCTTCTAAGATTAATCCCTTCTAGAATTAATGGCTACTAACTTTGATAAGTAATTCCTGGATACTACCAAAATATTAGAAGACTTCCATATATGGATTATTCACTATAATTTTAAGAGAAGAACTTGGTGAAATGGGAATATTTTAGAAATATGCTATTTCCATAACAGCGTTTTTAACTAGCCATCAACAATGATTTTAGTTATCCAAAGGAATTTCACTTTCCAAAAGAGCTATATTTACTTAGCTAGTCCCACTATAAGATTAAAACCAAAAACAAAATAGAATATACTGTGGAAAGTTTAGAATTTCCACATGCATTGATTAAAGACTTGTCTACATTCACCAAGCACAGACACCTAAAAACTCAACTCATCTTCCAAAGTATTCAGTATTTATAGGTAATACACACTGAGGAGGTATTTACAATTTTTCATATGAAATCAAAAAGTCTCCATTATCTTCATTAAATTGGTTTCTCTTTGGGGAAGTAGGAGATGTTAGAAAATATTTGCCACATGGTCAGCTTTCAATTTTATAAATGCCTGGATCAATGCTGTTCAACAGAAATATAATGCAAGGTACATAATGAATTGTTTAGTAGCCACACTAAAGAAGGTTAAAAGAAACAGGTAAACTGGATAGCCACATGTAGAAGACTGAACCAGAATCCACACCTTGCACCTCTCACAAAAATCAACTCATGGTGGATAACAGACTCAAACCTAAGGCTTGAAACTTTAAAAATTCTAGAAGAAAACATTGGAAATACTCTTCTAGACATTGGCCTACGCAAAGAATTTATGAAGAAGACCCCAAAGGCAATCATGGCAACAACAAAAATAAATAAATGAGATCTGATCAAATTAAAAAGCTTCTGCACATCCAAAGAAACTATTACATTGGTTAGTTTTTGAATGTTAAATAAGCCTTGCATATCTGAAATAAATCCCACTTGGTCATGGTATGTAATTTTTTATACATTATTAGACTCAATATGCTAATATTTTGTTGGGGGTTTTTTTGTATCCATGTTCATGGGAGATACTAGTCTGCAGTTTTCCTGTCTTGTAATAATTGTGTCTGATTTTTATAATAGGTTATATATTTGACTTATATAATGAGTTATGAAGTGTTATCTCTGCTCCAATATTGTAGAGAATTGGTATTTCTTCCTTAAATGTTTGGTAGAACTCACAGTGAATGCATCTGGGCCTCATGCTTTCTGCTTTGGAAAGTTATTAGTTATTGATTCAAGTTCATTAATAGATATAGGCCTATTCAGGTTATCTATTTCTTCTCGTGTGAGTTTGGCAGATTGTGCCTTTGAAGGAACTGGTCCACTGCATCTAGGCTTTCAAATTTGTGGGTATAAAGTTGCTTATAATAGTCCTTTATTATCCTTTTACTGTACATAGAATCAGTAGTGATGGCCTCTCCTTCATTTCTGATGTTAGTAATTTGTGTTTTCTATCTCTCTTTTTTTGTTTTTGTTGTTGTTGTTGATCTTTTCTATTGTTTTCCTGTTTTCAATTTCATTTATAGGAAGTCCTCACTTAACAGCATGGATAGATTCTTGGAAACTGACTTTAAGCAAAACAATGTATAATCAATTTTTTTCTCATTAACATTAGAGAAAAATGATGTTGAATGAAATGTTATTTGATGACCTGCTATATTTTTGCTTAGTCACAGTTTCCAAGAACGTATTGATGCTGTTAAGTGAGGACTTACTGTATTTCTGCTCTAATTTTTATTATTTACTTTTATTTTATTATTTTATTTATTTTGTTTATTATTTTATTTTATTATTTACTTTTGCTTTCTTTAGATTTTATTTCTTCTTCTTTTTAATTTCCTAAGGTGGAAGCTTAGATTACTGATTTTAGATCTTTATTCTTTTTTGATATAGACATTAAGTGGTATAAATTTACCTCTAAACATTGTTTTCACTGTTTCTCACATATTTTGATAGATTGTATTTTCACTTTCATTTTGTTCAAAACAGTTAAAATTAATTTATCAACTTCTTCTTTGCCTCATGTGCTATTTAGAAGTATATTTTTAAATTTCCAAATATTTTGGGATTTTCAAGCTTTTTCTGTTATTGAATTTGGTTTAATTCCATTGTAGTCTGAAAATATACTTTGTATGATTTGTATTCTTTTAAATTTGTGAAAGTAGAATGTGGTCTATCTTGGTGAAACTTCCATGTGTACTTGAGAAGAATGTCTATTCTGCTGTTGTTGGATGAAATAGTCTATGAATGTCAGTTAGATGCAGTTGATTAATGGTGCTGTTCAGTTCAAGGATGTCCTTACTGATTTGCTGCCTGCTGGGTCTGTTCACTTCTGATACAGGGTGTTGAAGTCTCCAACCTGTGATAGTGGATTCATCTGTTTCTCATTGATGTTCTATAAGTTTTAGCTTCACATATTTTGATGCTCTGTTTTTAGGTATATATGCATTAAAGATGTTATGTCTTCTTGGAGAATTGACTCCTTTATCATTATATAATGTCCTTCTTTATACCTGGTAATGTTCCTTGCTTTGAAGTCTATTTTGGTTGAAATTAACCTAGCTACTTGAGCTTTATTTTGATCAATGTTGGCATGATATATCTCTCTTCATCTCTTTACTTTTTAGCTATCTGTGTCTTTATATTTAAAGTAAGTTTCTTATAATCAACATATAGTTCAGTCTCTTCCTTTTAATTGGTATTATTTATATCATTCACATTTAAAGTGATTATTGATAAAGTTTTATTAATAGATACCATATTCGCAACCATTTTCTATTAACATTGTTCCTTTTTTTATTTTTGGTCCTATGTGTTTTGAGTATTTTATGATTTCATTTTTCTTTCTTCTGTCAATTATACTTCTTTTTAAAATTTTTTCAGTGGTTGTCCTAGAGTTTGCAGTAACATTCACAACTAACCTCACTCACTTCTAAATAACACTGTGCTGCTTCCTGGCAGCCCAGGTGCCTAACGGCAGAGTATTTCTGACTCCTCCCTCACCTTTCTTTAATATTTTTCTGTTATTTATTTCTCTTTCCACACCTATACTCACCCAATACATTGTTGCTATCACTATTCTTAGAAAATTGTTATCTGTTAAATCAGTTAAGAATTTTAAAAATAAAATACTTTGTTTTTCCTTCATTTATGTCCTAACACTCTTCCTTTCTTACCTATACATTTTTCCTTCTCTCTGAAGAACCTCTTTTAACATTTCTTACAAAGTAGGTCCATTGGAGACACATTTTCTCAATTTCTGTTTGTCTGAGAAACTCTTTATTTCTCCTTCACTTTTGAAGAATAATTTCACTGAGTACAGAACTGAGGTTTGTATGTTTTTTCCTTCAGCTTTTTAAATACCACACTCTTCTTGCTTCCATAGTTTCTGAAGAGATGTCTGATGTAATTGTTATCCTTGTTTCTCTAGAGATTTCCTAGATTGGTGGGCTGATGTCTACCATTAATTTTGGGAAATTTGCAGCTATTCAAATACTTGTGTCTTTCTTCTCCTCTGACATTCCCATTTTGCATATGTCACACTTTTTGTAATTGCCCCATAGTTCTTTGATATTCTATTTTGTTCCTTTTTTCTCTTTGTCTTCAGTTTGGGAAGGTTCTATTAGCATATCTTCAAGGTCACCATTCTTTCCTCAGCTGTGTCTCGTCTACTAATGAGCCCATCAAAATGTTCCTCGTCTCCGTTACAAAGTACTTGATATCTAGTATTTCCTTTTGAGTCTTTCTTAGAGTTTCCATCTCTCTGCTTACATCATCCAACTTCTCTGCATGCTTTATCCATTAGAACCATTAGCATATTAATTACAGTTATTTTAAATTCCCAGTCCTATAGTTCCCCAATCTCTGCCATAGCTGAGCCTGGTTCTGGTGGGTTATGTGCCTCTTCCTACTGTGAGTTTTGCCTTTTAGCAGGCTTGTATTTTTTTCTTAAGCGTGGACATGATGCATCAGGCAAATGGAGCTGAGACAGACAGCCCTTCAGTGTGACGTTTCACTGGCGAGGAACTGGCCTGTGTTTACTCTTTGATGCAGCTATGGTTTCAGAGACTACATTTTTCCCCCATGTTCTTGTTTTTGCCTCTGATGTTGTCATTAGGTTCCCTGGAGGCTCCCTCTTAGACAATACCTGAGTCTTGCGGTTCTTTCAAATGTAATATCCTGTCGTGATACGGGAGCCCTGTCAATGTGGTGCTAAAATCTCAGGGAGGAGCATTCTGCAATCCTAAGAGCAGTTCGCGATCTTGTGGTGAGTCCCTGCCCCTGGACTGCAACTTTCACAAGTACTTCTCAATTTTTTTTTCCCTTCATTTATTACCCCTTAGGTGAGATAAGGCTAACGCGGGCTGCAGTGCTCAGTCAGCTCAGATGGTTCTGTGAGTTCTGAAAACAACCCTCCCATCACTGAAACACTTTCTTAGACCATTAAACACGATGCTTCAGAGAATCCTTCCCTCCCTGCATCTCACCCACACCCACCACTGCAAAGGCATTGGAGTCTGAGGTGGGCCCCATCAGGTAAGCTCTGACATGGCACCAAAGGGCACATTCCCTGGTTCTTCCCAGTGTGCTAAGAGAAGCCATGGGTTTCCAGCACGAACACCGGGTGTCAGGAAACTGAAGTTTCCTGGGCGCCTTCCCTCACTCACCAACGGGGTTGTTGTTCTCTTCAGTACAGGGAGGATGTAGGGCGGTAGATTTCCTGCTAATTCTTCCTGCCTGAGTTAAGGAAAGAGCCATGACATGCAGGCCCAGGAGGGTACACACTTTTCCTTGCAATTAAATTTTTACCTTGCCTACCATTTAGCTTCTGTAGACCTGTTCCAATGGTCTTCCATTCCCATATTGCTGTGAATGTAATATTAATATTAATATTCCATACCAATACTAGCCTGGTATTGAGAGGTTCAGAAAAGTTACCTACTAAGTTGCTAGTAAATTCCCATCTAATAATCAGATCAGATACACTCTATCCCTTACAAATCCATGTGTGTATTATCTCTCTGAGCTTCACAACCCTGCATTATCACAGCCAGGAATGTCAGAAATTTTTCAGATTCCTAAGACACCACGGCCTGGGGGTGAGGAGCTTGCCAAAGGTCACCAACCCATAAGGAGTGGCCTGGACTTTTAGCCTCTGGAATCTAGACTCCTGCTGTGCACAAAGGAAGTGAGGTTCACGTTGGGCTTCATCCAAGGAAATTTACCAGTGGAAGCCCAGGTGGGCCTCAGCTGAACACTTCTACCTCTCCAGTGTGACCCGATTTGGGGAATTCAATAGAAATCAGGGCAGTCTGCCTCTCCTACCGTGATATGTTTTTGGGGTCAGGGAAGTAGAGATGCCATTTAGTGTTGTTAAATATCCAGATGGCCCCATGTAACTAATCACCAGCCATTTCTATTTTAAACTTGGGCAAGACATCTTGGCAAAGCATCATCAGTCCTATTGGCAGACAAAGTAAATGATTCCTTGCTGTATCAACATTACTCTTTTGTTATTAAAATCCTTATTTTTATTACAGGAAATGGGTAAGTTATTAAAAGCCACTTGTCCATTTTCCATTTACTCGGACTGCACGTGTCCCCAGGGGCCAAGCCAGCCAGGGCCAACTCATCACCTCCGCATGGCAGACACAGCGCCTAGAGCCACAGTACTTGTTAAATCAGAAAATTAAAAAATGAACTTTTAGGTTGGAGAAAATGTTTTAATGTATAACACGAATATGTTCATCTTTATGCCAATAACATCATAAAATACGATTTCGACTACTGTTATTTTTATGGAAAGTCCTACTGCATCCTTGAAGACACCATCTCCCTGGTCTCTGATGCTTTAGGGGATTAGTTGGGGCTCTCTGCGTCCCACGCTGCCAAGTAGTGACAGGGACAGCATGCCCCTTGTCACCCTCAGCCCGGGAAGCCTCGGTTTCCCTGGTCAGTGACAGTCCTGCCGTCTCCATTGCCATGTAAACGGTAACCTGCTGATATTTCACTGTGAGCTTCCTGGGCTGTCTGGGAACCCAGCTCTGTGTCTGCCACTCAGTATCGATGGGCGGGTGAGTTAGGGGTTGGGGGAGAAGGGAAGGGAAGGCCTGATGTTAGGAGATAATTGTTTCTGAGTTTCTGTGCCACTTTCCACGGAGACCTTTGAAGTCAGAGCTGAGACTGTTCATGTGCTCCTGGGAAGTTCAGCCTGAGCACGGAGACAGCTCACATAATTATGCAGCAGGTAAAGGCAAGAACTCGAGTGACACCTTCACTGCTAGACACTCCAGGGGCACAGAACTCAGGCGATCACGCATTGGATAATCCAAAAGAAAAACAATGAAGTGAGAGGGAACAGCAACACTAATCCCTCCAGCATCCAGAGTTCAGCTCCGGCTGCTGGGACAGGTGCCCTGATCCTGCTGCACCACGGTGCCCGTCTGCAACGCGGGAGTGGGCATTCCCACCTGCAGAGCTGCTCTGCACAGGAGGGCCTGAGTCCTGGCGCACAAATTGCGTCCCGTTGATCCAGGCATCCCCCAAACTTCCCACAATACACGGAAAATCTGTGACATCAACCAGTGTGTCAGTGGGAGGAAGGTGGTCGGTGCCGTGGCTGATACGAATGCACACCTGCACAGCCTGGCCTCGTTCTCACCTTGGCACCGCCACACGGTTCCGACAAATTGGGCTGTCCTGTGGTGGGGGCTGGTCCATTGCTACAGACAAGCGCGTCCCAGCATCACCCCCCCTCGGCAAACACCACCCGGGCCTTGAACTCAGGCCTTGAGGATGAAGTGGGAGGATTTCTCCTCTGGGACCCAGCACTCAGCAGGCTTCCAGGCCACCACCCCAGCTGCGGACAGCTCTGTGCAAACTCATGTCAGAAGCAGTCGAATCAAAGTATTAAGGGCACAACTTCACCCAGAGCTGCACATGTCCACATACGCAAGGACCTCGTATACATGTGTGTACACACGTGTGTGCATGTGTGCGCCTGGGTGGCCACACGCATGTGCCTGCACATGTGAGTGTGCATGTATTCGACTCGTTTCCACAGCAACACTAGAAGTCAATACTCTGGTTGTGCTTGACCACACGTGCTCCGCCACACCGGCGACGGCATCCTGGCGGGATCTGAACCCCGACCTCCTGCCGCCCACGCTGCTCCTGCCCCGCAGCACCCGCCACTGCGTCTGCGCCCCAGCAAGGCCACGGCTCGTGGCTCCGCCTGCGCATTTCTGCCGTCCTCGGCCCCTGCCTGCATAAGAAGATGACAACTGTATTTTATGACCTCAGTGTTACTAACATATGTTATTAAATATACTAATATTATCCGCTTAGATATTTCATTCAAACTAAAACTTCATTTTTGAACTTTGGCCCTGGAAATAGCACGTTAAAGAACATGCTCATCTATGCAGCAACGGCCTTGTGCAGCAGAGCCTGAGCCTGAACCACCACCCGGCTTGGGGAGAAACATTCTGGAGATCAGTGCCGTGTGGGCCCCGCGTGTCCAGCCCCCGCGCCCCTGCCAGCGCCCGCCCCCCACGGACTCCCGCCTCCTCTCGCCTCGTCTGGACACCGACCTGCCCCCCTAGGGACGGGGAGGAAACTGAGCAAGTTCCACGTGATCCTAGTTGCTAGAACCAGGGGTGAGCCCCTCCGTGGCCACCGTGGGCCCGAAGGAGGCTGCGCAGGCCACGGGGGCAGCCCGGGGAGCGCGCGGTCCTGGAACTTTCTCCAACACCCGCCAGCTCGCAGTGTCTTCTCGCAGCTGCCGTCCCTCTCCGGGCTCATGAGACAAACAGGCCGGGGCAGCGTTTTGTGCTGTGGGTCGCGTCGGAACCACACGTCTCCGGCGAACATGGAGCGTCTGCAGCCTCCTGTGAGGCGCTGGGCAAATGCCGAGGAGTGAATTTCTCATCAGCTCCTACCGCTCACCCGGGGCTGCCGCCACCACGTTCTCCCGTCTGCTCGCCCCTCGCTGAGCTCAGGCGTGGCAAAGACAGCAGCCACCATCCCTGGTCCCTCCCTTTGGCCTGGGCTGTGCATGCGAAAGTCTCCTGCAGACAGGCACCCGTGACGACTGGCTCTGCAGGGCAGCTTCGGGAACCTGGGACCCCGCCCACAAAGGCACAGTGGCACTGTGCCTCCTGACTGCTGTACCCTGGAAGCTGCTGTCTTGTCTCGCGGTCTCCACTGGAACCCTCCCCCCACCCCCTGTGCCTGCCTCCCTCTCACCGTTACCCCCTCGAGACCCTGTAAGCCCCGCCCACTGTCCGTTCATCCCACTGGAGCGGATGGGTCCCAGCATCCAAGAGAAGAGCTGGGCTGTGTGACCTCACGAAATGGTCCCTCCCTGGCCCTGGGCTGCCCGGGCGAGGCGTCCTGCTGCACTCAGGTGGGGCTGGCCCTCACCGCGGCTCTGGGCGAGCACAAGTCCAGCCATGTGGCTCTAAGTAGCAACACACCTTTCTCAGCTTCATTCCCGGAGTCATGGGTAGATTTTTAGACCTAGCAATACTGCACGGCTGGCCAGTCTCACAGCGCAGGTGTGAAATTGTCACTCACTTCTGCCTGCAGCGGCCTGCACACAGCTGTGCCCAGCACGGAGCTGTCGAATGTCGTGAGCATCCTTCTTTGGGCTTCTTTCAGCTGCTCCACTGCACGTGCATGCAAACAGACGCCATCGGTTTTCACCAGTTTGGGAAAGGACCTTACGACACGACACCAAAGCCATCTGGCTCACAGCTCTGCTCTGACAGGTGCTTTCCCAAGCGCTTTCCTCAGGACCTCCTTCTTCCGGAAGCCTTAGGGCTATTTGACAATAGGGTGCTTCTGCTGCTTAAGTCACACCCCTTCATTCTGCAGTTCCCTCCCGTTACCCTGAGAGCTGTGAATCGCTGGAGCTGAAGGTAACTGACAAACCCTTCCCGAGCAAGTTCGTGAGAAGTGGGGAAACCGAGGCCCTAGCAATGAAGTGGCCGCTCAAGACCAGGTGGGTGGGTGGAGGCCTGAGGTCTGGGACCTGCACACCGTGTGGAAGGGCCTTTCCATGCACGTCTCTCCACGGAAGACGCGGCTGATCCTGGGGGCACCAACACAGCGATGACGATGCAGCCACAGTCCCAAGGCCCCGGGGGAAGCGTCTCCCTGTGGGCTCCTTAGCACCCAGCCCAGGTGGTCTTCCAAAAAGGCTCACCCAATAAATTGTCTCCACTTCCTCATGACGTTGTTGTGCATTAAACCGTGGTCAAAAAGTGACCCTTTCCACGGCCCGCCACACCCCAGCCCATCCGCGCTAACATCTGCCCCGGTGCACCGCTTCCCGCACCGGGCGAGGGAGGGTCCCCGACGTCTGTGCTGGCGTCAGGGGGTGAGGTCGCTGCTCCTTCCCGGCTGGCAGAGTCCTCGGGATCCGTCCCCTGCTGGCTGAGTGAGACTTTCTCACCAGCTCTCTGACCCCCGCAGGGCAGAACAAAATGTGTGTCCAGTGAAAGGAGCACAGGAGTAACTCTGCCGACAGGGATCGGTGCTCATTTCATAGAAAATGTATATCCCTCCTCAAACCCGGAAAACGAGCTAAAACAGCAGAATCCTCAGCTGGGGACTTAGAAAGGAAAACCCACACAGGGCTCTCAGTCCTTGGCTGGAACGGGCCACATGGACACTTGTCTTTCCTTCCCCCGGTACCTCTGAACATGCCCCGGGACCACCACGTGGCACAGACCTGGGCAGGCCGACCTCCCGCATCTGTCTCCCCTCTTGTCCCTTCCTCCCTTTCCCTGTGGTTGGGGGGTGACAGTGGATTCAGGGACACTCGTCACTGCTGGTGAGAGGGACGTGTTTCCCACAGTCCATGTAGCCCAAGGCCGGAACGCGGGCTTCTCGATTTACACGTCAGAAAGAAGGAACCCTGAGGCACCAAGACCACACCAAGGCCCCATGGAATTACTAACCACCTTGCGAATCTTTTTTTTTTTTTAATTTTTTTTTTTTAAAGCTATGGCTGCTATAGCCAGGTGGGGATGGGTGCTCTGAACACCCCCACCCAACACAGGCACTTGGGATGGGGACGCCGGCCGGGTCGTGCATGGCCAGTGTCTGTGGGCCCAAGGGCAGGAGCAGCCGTCTGGGGCCTCGTTTGCACGGGACGGCTGGTGGTCAAATCTGTTTCTTTCTGGCACACGGTCACATCACAAGACCTTCTTGTGCCTGGTGACTTACATCCCAGAGCACGTCCTCACTGTGAGGTCTCCCCCCAGCTGCCAGGACCCCTCTCTTGCTGTACTTTTAGGTGGCTCAGCCCCCCCTAGGTAGGGAGGGAATTCAGCATCCGCCTGTCCTGCCCAGGCCTCCCGACACCTCTTGCTTCTGCGGAGGACGCACCTCCCTCACCTGCGTCTGGGGCCCCTTCAACTCCCCCCACGCAAGTCACAGCCTTAAGTCCCCACGCAGTGCAGGGAGGCTGGTGCCGCAGCTCAGATGAGGGTTCAGTTTCATGAGAGGGTTGGCGTGGAGAGAAGGGGTGTCGTCCAGAGGAGCAGGAAGCCTGACGCCTCGCAGCTCGGATGATCAAAGGAGAGGTCCAAGGTGCCAGACGCCCACCCGAGTCCCTCTGGGGCAGCCTCTGCCCTGGTCCCAGGACAGCCACCACCCCTACTGGCATTGGTCGCTCCCGAAGGGAGAGGAGGCCGGGATCCAGTACTTTCTGCTTTGGAGACCTTGCATTTTTATTTGGAAAAAATAGCCCCCTCGGCTGTGGGATTTTCTTCCTTCATCTTGTTGTGCAGAACTGACCTCCAGGGACAAGCTCCTTTGAGAACAGCGCCAAGGTGGCCCAGACTTCATCCAGGATGAAGGAAGGAGACTTGGGCAGCCGCACACACCACCCACCCCAACCTCCCGCCCTCTGGGTCCCACCTGGCACCCCCCCAGGAAACCGTTCCTTCTCCCCTCCCTTGCCCTCCTCCTGAACCCCCAGAAACTCGAATTTAGGACTCTTTATACCATTCCCCTTTCTTCTTGACCATGCCTTTCTCCTACTAGAACTTTCCTGCTGTCTCTCCCAGGGCCGGAAATGAGTCCTCCCTTCCGTCTTCAGACATCAGCTCCCTCCCACCAGCTTCCACCAGCAGGGCTTGCAGCCTGCCCATCCCCCACCTCTGCGACGACTCCACAGCCCAGGCAGAGGCAGCCACAGCTCCTGGTGCCTGCAGAGGGACCGTCGTTTCTGCTGCTGTCGTAAATTGCACACTTTTCTCCATATCCCAAAAGAGGAAACTGAGGCATGGAGAAGCTAATGGCACGTCCGGTACAGATGGGTAAGTTAGGCAGGAATGGGAGATGACACCAGATACCCGTGTCTTAGCTGAGCTCCCTCCCACTGCTCCGGGACAGCTGCACCTTCCGCTCAGCACACTGTCCAGCCACGGAGTCACCGAACGTCTCCCGGAGCCATCCTGCTCTTTCTCTGCCTCTCACACACCCCACGGGAGGAGATCCTTCCTTTCTGGGGCGTATAACAATCTCTAAATGCTAATAATATTCTTTTTCCTCCTGATCCACACAAAGAAAAAGAAAAAAAACACAGAGCTTCCTTCAGCACCCTCATCCTCAAGTTCTGAAATGCTTTGCTCTCTTTCAGTTGTTTAATACTCCAAGCCTGCGATCCCCAACCCTTGGTCCACAGACCGGTAATGGCCCTTGGCCTGTTAGGGACCAGGCCGCAGAGCTCGGCCACCACCCTACCCCCCTACCCACCGTCCATGGAAAAATTGTCTTCCGTAAACCTGGTCCCTGGTGCCAAAAGGATCTGGGGTTGCTGCTCTAAGCGACTTCACTCCAACTTAGTGGAGAGCCCATTGCAAATTGTAACCTGCTGTTTGACCTTGGAACTCAGCTGCCTCGGAGCACAGCTGGCTACATGGGGGCGACCTGTGTAGGCTCAGCACCCACTCAAGGGGCCCTGCCCAGAGGGATGAAGGGGTGACTGCCCTGCTGTCCCCAGTGTGAATTCTTAATGAAGCTGCCTTTGCACTTGTGTCTTGTGAGAGAAATCAACCGGACGATGGAGGCCGGACCCACCGTGTCCCTCCATCCCTCCCCGGCATGAGTTCCTGGCCTCCAGCTCCCCAGCCCCGGCGTCCTGGCCTCGCTGCCCGTCCCCACCCCTGGCGAGCTGCTGTGCGGGGAGCCTGTGCATGGGGGTGCACACCCCGGGGTGTGCGGCACTGGGTGGGGCAGTGACACCCGCCCCCCTTGCCAGCAGTTCCCCAACATGTGCAGAGGGCAGCTGCATCGTGTCCCCCCGACCCAAGTCCCGAGCATGTCCTCATACTGAGGTTTAAGGACCTGTGTGCTCTAGGCTGGGGCAGTGGGCCAGGGAAGGGGACATGCCTGGCTGGACGTGCCCAGAGCCTGTCCCTGACTGGGATGCGGATGCAGGTGTCCAGGTGTGCCCTGGGCACCTGTTGGGGTTCATAAGTACCTGGGCAGTGCTCCTCACTGGCTCTGCACCTGGGGACCTGTCCCTCCTCCAGCCTTCCTGGCCAGCATATGTCGATCCCTTCTAGCCAGCTAGAGGCACCCACCAAAGACAGGCTAAGAAATACAAATTGTGTAATCTCATGATTCTTCATGTGAGCTAAATTCTCTTATATTTGCATCTAAAGCTAGCATTGCACAGTATAAATATGAAAAGGAAAACTTATGCTAATAATTCAAAATTTTAATTTTCTTTATGTAGAATTGTGTTAAGTATCAAATCAAAGCAAGATCATGGAGGAAAGGAAAACGGGTTACATGTCACCACCTTCAATGTCCCTCTGTCCTGCTTTTTGAACAAGGGACCCAAAATTTCATTTTGCACTGGGCCCTGCAAATTATACAGCCAGCTCTGCTAAGTCTCCCCCGATGCCAAGTAGTTAGCAACCGCCCCGCCCACGGCCACACAGGCTTTCTCCCAGCTGCCAAGGATCAGCCGCAGGCTCCTGTCCGGAGCGCCAGACCATGCGTTTTGCACCAGCCTGGTTCTAAGGCCAAAGTCGTCAGGTCAGGGAACACCGGCTCAGAGCAGACTCCGCATCACAATGGCCCCAGGGCTCACAGACGGACGGGCTCTGCGGCCTGATTAGATTGGCCCAGACACTTTAAACATCAAGCGAGCTGACCCTCAACGTGAGACAGGTTGATTTATTATCCTGCGGGCGCTGCTGACAGCCAGCGCCGTGAGCGGGCTCTGTCTGGTCATTTTTCAAGCTCTGTGCACACTCGTGGCACCTGCGTCCTCAGGCACATTACCGCAGACAGCCCTGCTGGAATGCTAAGAGGCTCCTATCGAGACTTTTTTAAGAGACTGAAATGAGGAGTCTAATCAAGGGCAACCAAAAAGTCTGCTGTGTGTGCAGATAAATACATGTGTGTTTTTAAGAAGCGAGCAAACCTCAGCCAGGGCATGGGAGCTGGAGGGGCCACGAGGTGCCCGAAGCCCAGAGAGGAGCATCTGCACAAGGTCGCCCCGCTTCTGCAGCTCCCGCCAGCGTGAGTGCGCCACTCCCAACGGACAGAGTGCCAGGCACTGAAAAACAGCCCAAATAACTCCCGGTTGATGAGTATTTCAGCCACTTCCATCCTACATATTTTACAATGAGAATCTATTCACTTAAACATTACTAGCTCAGAATTTATTGAGTGCAGAGTGGAGGACAAGTTTATCTGTGACCTTCACGATGAAGATACCAATAACATAGACCACACTGCGGAGGACACGTGTCACACATGTCACCCGCTTACCACTGAGGGCACGAACTGCTCACATGTACCGTGGGACCGGGTACTTCCAAGTAAGCCACATCCGTGTGCTCACTCCATCATTTTCTCCACGTACTAAACCAGGGCCCCAGGGGTTTCTTATTGCTAACTCCACAGCAGCCCGTTCCAAGTCTTCGTGCGTACCTGATGTTAAGGGAATCACCTTTCATCAGTTCAGGTTAGTCCTCACCAAGAGCTGCAGTGCCAGATCTCTGCTGTGCCGCTTGGAAGTATTTTTTATTTTATAAAAAAAACTCCCTTAATGTCTTGAGCCTCTAAGTGCCCAACGTTTAAATGAGGGTCACAAAATACATTGCTCCTGGCTCACAAACCACTGGGGAGGACTCACAAGATGACGGATGTCGAAGAGCTTGGCAAGATGCCAGGTCCTCTGCAAACACAGACGGTGGTGAGGAAGAGGAGTGCTCCCTCCTCCTCGCTACTTGGCAGCACCTACGTCTTCCCAGCATGGGATGCCTTTTCCCTCTGACCACTTGCCATCACTTGCTGTGGGTGCAGATGAGCTCCCTGTGTCTGGAGGAGAGTCTAAGCCTTAAGCCACGTGGGCAGGAGCACACATGCAAAAGCAAAGCAGGGTCTGCCACACACTCGCCAGGAGGAAGGTCGGGGCTGAGGCTTTGGCAGAGCGACCTCTTCACAACTGCTATTTCTTCATAAGCCTGGAGCAATCGTGAGCCCGCGCTCAGTCTTGGGCTTGAAAGAAGCAGCATATAAAAGGCTTCTGCGCTAAGATTGAAAGTGAATGTTTGCACTCCCAGGCAGTTGATGGGAAAGTAGGAACAAGGCCATACTGCGGAGCTTAATAAATCTTTTAAGTCTATTTAGGCATTTTAAATAAGTACCAATGTTCCTAGCTTTGGGAAAATGCAATAAAGAAAAAGAGAGGAATAACATTCCAGAAAGACATTCATGAATTCTGCATATAATTTAAGTGAAATACTCTGGAACAGGAATACTCAGCTCTCAGGAGGCAGCAGACCTGTTTTCTCCATGCGGGAGGCTGGAGGAACCTCCTCTGGGGACTGCGATTCACCACGGAGGAAAGAACCGAGAGACTGACATCAGAGGCTCACGTCAGCCCCCTGACCACTCGTCACAAAGCCACAGTCGCCCGGCTCTACTTGAGCTTTCAGGGCTGCTGGACTGACTGCTGGCCTGTCACTCTTAATCATGAGCGATGGTCAAGGAGGACCAGACATCTGAGACGCGCTCTAACAAGAAAGCCAGTGACCAGGACAATCAAACAGAACAAAAGCAATTTGTAAGAAGCAGAGACTATGTGGGGAAAAGGAAACTCAAGGAGGAGACACTATCATTAGTATTCACAGATAAGACAGGATACTACATCCGTGTTACAAGAACGGGGTGCTCAGAAAAAATTTAGAGAACAAAAAGAGCTATTATAAATTTAAAATATGAGGCCAGACTTCTGGTTTCCACTTAAAATACAGAAAGCTGGCTAGCATCATGCCCCCCCTACGACGATACAAAAAAGGACATAGAATCTAGGAAATAATAACTTTCCTTGAATCCAATAGAGAGCTGAAGTCAGAGAGAAACCAATTAACCCAGATCCTAAGGAAGCACAGCCCTAGGGGAGCGACGGAACGCAAGGATTTGCTTACGGTGGGCAGCACAGAAACCGGCAGGAAGGATTCAGCTGAAATTCTGAACAAGTTGCTAGAGGACAGGTGTGGGCTGAAGTGAGAGTATGGAACCCTCGGAAGCCAAAAAGCAGCAGAGGAATTCACACAAATTTGCACGTTTTATTTCCCAGCCTCATCGGGCGGCCTGAGGAGGGGGCACAGCAGCCCTTGTGGGTGAGGCGGGAAGCACCCACAGAACAAAAACCTCATAGCCTGACACTCTGAGACAGTAGGGGAGGCCCCTGCGCCTGGGACAGGAGCAGGAAAACGCCTGTCGGATGTCCTTACGGTGGGAAGGGGCGAGGACCCCACCCCTTAGCTGCAAGGACACAGGCCCGACCAGAGACTGACGCTAACCCAGAACGGAGAGGGTCACATCACCTTCCTCACCCCGACACCAGGCCAGGAGCATCCACTAATGAGAAAAAGCAGTTTACTGCTAGGGAGGGAAGAGGTCACAGAGAGGGCTCTCTCTGAGGCGCAGATGCAAAGGGAAGATCTCAAGCTCAAGACAGCACAGACTCTGACAAAAATCTCCCAGTAAATCTCCCAGTAAATCTTCCAGTAAATCCTCCCTAAACAAAAGTGACCAGTGCAAGCCCGAGGAACACCGAGGGTGACTGTATCAATAAGAAAATCCAAACCAAGTGCTACGCTTGACCAGATTAGCTCAACTCCCCACATTAAAGGCACAGCAAAGGAAACTGTATGTTCATTTTCCAGCATAAATTCTATTTCCTCAGACTCTGCTAGTCTATGAAAGATGTCCAAAAATTATGAGCTACACAAAGAAGCAAGGTAAACATGCACACACAGTCAAGAGACAAAGTGTACAATAGAACCAGACACAGATATGACTTGGTGTTGAAACTATCACATAGGAATTCAAAGTAGCTATGAATAATGTGCTAAAAACTCTGATGTAAAACGTGGACAACGTGCACGAAGAGATGGGAAATTTCAGTAGAGAGACGGAAACTCTAAGAAAGAATCAAATACGAATGCTAGAAATAGTGGGGGAGGGGCAGAAACAAAAATGAAGAATCTTTCTGATGGGCTCATCAGTAACCTGGGGCATCTCAGTAAAGAATCAGCGAGCTGAATGTCAACAGCAACCAGTCAAATTAAAACACAAGGAAAAAACAGTGACAAAATAGAAAACAGCATCCAAGAGTTGTGGGACAATATAAAATGGCCTAGTAGAGGCCAATCAGAACCTTAAGTGAAAAAAAAGGGGACAGTATGGAAGAGAAGAATTATTTTAATAGATAATGACCGAGGATTTCTCAAAATTAGTATAACATACCAAAAGCACACAACCAAGGAGCTCAAAGAAAACCTAACAGGATAAATATCAACAAAATGAAATAAAAAACACACATATTCACACTGCTGAAAACTGAAAGTAACAAAAATACTGAAAAATTTTGAAGAAAGCCAGAAAAAAAAGACACATAGCATGTAAAAAAAATTAAACTGCAAAGAATTACAACAGACTTCTGCTCAAAAACTATGCAATCCAGATACAAGAGAGTATAATCCCTAAACTGCTGAGAGTACAAAGAAAACTCATCAACCTGGAATTCTACACTAAGTAAAAACATGTCCTTCAAAAGGAAAGAGAAATAAGGATTTTTTTTGAAACAAATAAAAACTGACGATTAATTGCCACAAGACTTGATCTATGAGAAACATTCAAGAGTGTTCTTCACACAGACTTGGATTTAAACAAAGAAGTGGAAGACAACTGAAAATGACATAAACATAAGTAAGTAGAAAAATATTTTTTTATTTTAATTGTTCTAAAAGGCAATTGTCTAAAGCAAACATAGTACCCATGCTTTGTGAATTTGTAACAGAGGTAAAAATAAAATATAAGGCAATAACAAAAAGTATAAGAAGAAATCAGGAGTGTAATATTGCAAAATCTTTCACTATAAACGGAGTGGTGTTATGTAATTTTAGGGTATACCGTGATTAATTAAAGGTATGTGTTGTAAACTCCGGGGAAAACACCAAGCAAAATTTTAAAGAGGCACAAATGGTAAACCAGGGAGGGATTTCCTCTTAGCCAAGGGGGGCAGGTAGCAACTGGATTTACCCTCCGCCTGAAACAGCCAATGAATGGGCAAAATATTCCAAGGAGCAAAACACCGAAGGTCAGGCAAGTGTCACGTCCCACAGGGACCGCTGGCTGTCTGCAGGGATCACTGGTCCCCTTCCACAGTGGAAGGTTGTCACTGAAAAGCAGCTGCCAAGCAGGGACCACGTTTTCAGGCCCCCTTGTGTCCAGGCACAGCCATGTGACCGCGTTCTGGCCAAGAGAAGTGGACAGAAGGGATACACACTGCTTCCAGGAATAGTCCAGAGAAAACACCCACAGAATGCTCCATACCTCCTCCCTCCTTTGCAGGTGCATAGAGGTGCCTGGGGTGGCTGTGGGAGCCACGTGTGGCATTGGTGGGGCATCCGTGGGCTGGCTCCCCAGTGACCAGAAGGGTGGTGCAGAGCAAGCCCTTCCCCTCCTCCATCTCCGACCCCCCAATCCAGCACGCGGCACATAAGACAAGCGGACATGCAGTCTCCACGGCAGCCCACGGCTGAGCATCAAAGCCTTGCTGAAGGAGAAGCCAACAAGGGCAGAGGAAGGTGCCCAGCCAGCCCAGCTAAGGCACGGAGGGCAGGGCTGCCATCCACGAGGGGCTGCCATTGGCTTTGTCCCAGGAACCGGGGTTGACGCGAGGGAACCCAAGTCAGTTACCACACCCTGCCCAGGGAGGAGGTCAGGGGCCACGCTGAGGAGCCGTGTTCCGGGGAGCACATGCCTAGCAAGAAATGGGGGTGAAGGCGAAACAGCAGAAGCCAGTGACTCAGATGCAGCCGAAGGCTGAGGCGAGAGAGGGAGGTGACAGAAGGTGTGCGACACCCACACTGCTGGTGACGGCTGCAGCGGCGTGGCCCGGGGTCCACCAGTCCTGCAGGGACCGGGAGTGAATTGCTCGTCTTTGTGGCCCAGAATGCACACCGAATAAACAGACGGGGAGGGGGATGGAGAGTGCTGGTCACACACGGATTGTGAATATTGGCTGGTGAGAGATAGATGTATAGATAGGGATTAGAATTAGATAGATATAGAATATTGACTGGTAATAGATACATAGATGGATGGTGGATAGGTAAGTAGATGATAAATTTATAGATTATTGATAGATAATTGATAAATAGATGACGAATGGATAGATTACAGGTAGATGACTGATAAATAGATAATAGATGATTGATAGATGAGATAGGTGATTGATAGATGATTTATAGATGATGATGGATGGATAAATGGATAGGTAGATAATTGATAGATAAATATATACTAATAGATAGATAATAGAGGATTGATAGGTAGATGACAGATACCTGGATAAACAAGTAGGAATCCGTGTGGAACGCAGGATAAGAGACGGATTTTGGAGGAAAGGTACGAGGTTCCGGTTCGAGTGCCTGCCCTGCCCTCCTCGGCTGTGTGATCTTACAGTCGTTTCCCGCAGAGATTCACTTCCTCCCCTGTAATACACGGTGTTCGGTTAGATCTGCATTTCCAAACCGTTTATCAGGGTGACTAAGATGGGAGCCGTGCAGCGTGGGAGAGTTTAAGACCCTTTCCCAATTTCAACCAGACGAGTTTAGTGTTTTAGCTCTTTTATCAAGTTCCACATACGATGCCATTTTAAGACTTGGTTCCTCTGCTAAAACGATAACCGAAAACACAGATCAGATCATCTTAAGGCTTTTACAGGACTAAGTTTAAGGATTGTCTGCTCGGCCGTGTCTGGGCAACCTGTACCTTAAAAGAGCCTGAGACAGAGACCCCAGGGATGGGGAGCTTCCCTCACTACTGCCGTGAGCCCCAGAATCTTGTTAATGTCATTGCTGCACCTGGTGCCTGCAACACCCAGTAACCCGGTGCCTGGCACATGGTAGTCGCCCAAGAAATCTCAGATGAACAAAGATAAGAAATTCCATAAAGAGCGTTTGTTCATTCAACAGTTCCTAAGGACCTATTATGTACCAGGCAGTATGGTAGATGCTGGAGTTGGAGGAAAGATAATTCCTGCCCCAGAGGGAGTCCTGGGTGCTTACAATACGGTGCGATGAACTCAGGTTAAAAATAGCGGGCACAGGAGCAAGCAGGAGTGACACCCCAGCCTGCCCCGCGGGAGAGGTGGGCAGGACGCTGTGCCAGAGTGAGGCTTCCTCCTGGACCTGCATCGTCCTGGAGCCACCGTCAAGGGGGGAGCTGGGGAGAGGCTGGGGCGTGGAGAGGGAGACGGGAGGCGGCACCCAGGAAGCAGGGGCAGGGTGGGGCAGAGGCAGCGCAGGCTCCCGCAGACCAGGATCCACGTGGCTGGAGCGCAGGCGTGAGGCCAGAGTGGGCGAGAGGGGCTAGGGAGGCGCACGGAGCCCAGAGCCTGGAGCATTGGGCTCTTCATCTGCAGGGGGTGGGCCCGGAAGGAGGGCCCAGGACAGTGCAGGGACAGGGTCGGGTAGCCCGTGCTCACCCAGCTCCACCGTGCAGTCTGGGTCAGAGAGGGCAGACAAGGCTGGGCAACTCCAGTGAGAGATGACAGTGGCCCCAGCAGTGGAGGAAAAAGGGTGGATTCAGGAGATATTAGGGGGAAAATGTATTAATTAATCATTTATATTGAGACAGAACTTCTTCTGGTTCTAAGACCAGCCTGTGTATTTGCAGAGCTATCACCAACTACTCTCTCCTTAAGCTTAAGTTGATATCTCTTTAAATCGAGGAAATAAGCCTTTATTTATCAACCACAGGAAAACAACATAAAAAGCAGTTTCCTTTGTCTTTTGATGCTGCTTCTTTCTTTTAGGCAGAAGATCTAACTAAGCTGATTGAAAACCTGGGGCCATGCGTTGCACATGAATAATAAACAGGTGCCTGGCCCCTGTGGGTACGTCAGCACTGTGTTCAAATTGCAGTCTGCAGCGAAGACGGTGTAACTGACAAAAAAGGAGAAAAGGAGAAAAGGAGGAATTATTGCTGCTTAACACTGTTCAAAGACCCGTTCTGACATCAGCCACACATTAAAGCAGAGTAAAACTGCAAAGTGGGAAATGTGAAATAAAAGCATTTCCTATTCTTCTTTATTCCGACAAAAGGCAAGACCCTGGTGGGCAGAGCACAGGCCTTGTGCAATTGCAGTCCCAGGACTCCCTCCGCATCCTCATCCGTGACGTGGACCTGATTCACAGTGTTGCTTGAAAATAGGAATTCAGTGGGTTGCTAAGCAGAAAGCGGAAAGCACCGGCTAGACACAAAAGCTCAGCAGACGGAGTCATGATTTCCTGCCTGGATGCGGAAGGGGCTCTTGTCCATGTCCTGAAGAATCCGAGATGCTTTCCATGCACGTGATTTCTGGAACCGTCCTCCTGTGCCGAGGGAAAAGCGGCATGAAATCCAGACCTAAATCGTTTCCCTCCTCTGTGCCCCTGACAAAGACAGCTTTCCACTCTGAATAGAGCAGCAACACACTCCAGGCAAAACTGGATTCCTGCACCTCGTAAATTCACTCTGCTGCACCAGCCGCAGAATCTCAGCTCCGCAGCAAGGTCCCCTCATGGCAGGAAGGCCACGGTCCGGTTGGCTCTCCTGGGAGTGCGATGGACCCACCTGACGTGCAACGCCAGGAGTGTTGAGGGCCTGACAACGAGCGCGTTGGAGAACACAGAAAATAATGAAAGTGTCGATCCTAACCGCCGTCCAAAGCCATGGCTGAGAGGCCAGGCTCCTTGCCACCATCAGATGCGATGACTTTTCAGGACACAGTTGTGTTTTCCAGGCCACCACTGATGGGTTTTCCCCGGAGCCTGTGACTCTCTCCGTGCAGAGCCAGCATCACTAGCGAGGCCAGCGCACTCCGAGTGTTTCCCGGCGACATTCAGCTCAGCGGACATTTGCCGCGCTCCCTCTGTGGTCAGGGACCAGGGGCCAGGTCAGTCCTGCAGACACGAGGACCCTAGTGGACACACCTTTGGTCTGGGGCACCAGGAGCTGCCTGGCAGTGTTTTAACCCACCCCACACTCCCGCCACGTGTGCGTTGTTTTCTCAGCACACAGAGGAGGAAACGGAAGCTCTGAGTGGTTAAACAAGGAGCCAAAGCCAATAAAGCAGCCACATCCAACTTGAGCCTGCCCAGCGGCCACGTGACCGCGGTTTCCCGCGCAGGCGCCCTGCCTTCCCCGCAGGAGAGACAGGTCTCATGGGTCCCTCTGCTCTGGCCGTCGATGCCGAAGCACCCTCTGTATCTGACCGTGAAATGCAGTCACCATGCGGAGGGGCTGCATGAAGACTCAGATTCCCGGAGGAACAGGGGAGGGTGGCACTCAGAGCCCAGGACGCTGGCAGGTGGAGAGAAGGACCCCGTGTGGGTCTCGGCCCACCAGGCCTGCAGGACCTTCGAGAGCAATTCCACCTCTCCACAGGTTCCTGGCCAATTAAAACAGGACAGTGACCTGGGAGAGATCCCGCCCCCTTCTGGGTTCTCTGATTCTGTCACTGCTGATGCAGAGAGAAGGGAGATTAATCGTTATGTCGGGGGAGGGCCCGGGAGCAAAGAGCTGGCCCAGCCCTCTCCTCCCAGGACACTCAAGGGCAGCTGCACTCTGGCCTTTGCCCTTGACCTCAGGTCAGCGGGCACAGAGGACACGCAGGCCTGGCGCACAGGTAGAGGGAAGCCCACGATGGAAGCTGGCACCATCTTCCTGCCTGAAGTTGCACCTCCCCTCCCTGGGCCCCGTCCTGCCAGCCACCGTGTCCTTTCGCCTGCGGCCCCTCTGCCAGCCTGGAACCCACACGATGTGCTTGTGTGGAGGCAGACTAATTCTGCCGGGTAAAGTTTCACGAGGCTTCATCAGGAGCTTTCCAGAGTCTGGACACACATCTCTGCATGTGCTCCGTCCCCTCACTGTGCACGGTCCCGGGAAGTACAGGGCGGAGAGGGGACATTGGGGAAAACCCAGCCTTCCCCAGCCTCACTCTTGCCCCAAGCCCCAGCCTGCTGCCTCGCTGAGCCCCAGACACAGTGGGGTCCTCACCACGTCTCCGGCTCTGTGGTGAGGTCGGGATGGCAGCGTGGTAAGCTGAGGGTCACACCGTGCTTTTCCGTAACTGCCGCCACCACTGTTCTTCATAATAACAATTAAAATAAATCGTAAAAGCACATATCCCTGTTCGAGAATAACAGCACTCAAACTTTGAAATCTGAAGGTGTGGAGGTTTCGTGAGTGTACTGCCTTTGGATTCCCTGGGGACAATGCCTCCGGGTGAAAGCCATCGTCACTACGACGCCCCCTCCTTTGCTGTCAGCCTGCTTCTCTCCCCAGCTTGGAACCCCACATTTTGGTCCCCCAGCCCCTCCCGGTTCCACAGACATTCAAGCAGAGCGGTTCTCCTGGCCTGTGCAGAACTCCTGGAAGACGATGAATGTCCTGTTCCCTCTGTCCCCACTCGGATTCTGGCGTGGCCCAGCCTCAGAGCCTCCACACCGCGTGTGCACTGCGCAGTCACCTCATCATGGCAGGGCCTCCGTGGACCTGCCCCGCGCGCCAATGACATCTCGCCCGCAGTGGTCCCATAATTGCATCATCGCAGGGTCTGCGCAGACGGTGATCCTTCTGCCACCACTTCTGCTGGGCTAGAAATTGCTGCGTCCTCCTCCCTCACTCCCAGGGCCGTCCTGACCCTCTTGTAGGGAGGGATAACGGATGCCGCCTTGCTCGCTTGCGGAGCGGAGGCTGCCGGGCTCACTGGAATTGCAGTGCAGTGGGTTCCCACAGCTCAGATTCGTCCGGCCCAGCCCTTCCTAGCCACCCTCCCCCGGCACGCACGCCCCACAGACTGCAAAAGAAGTCACTGAAGCCAGATGGATGTAAGAAATAAGTGACAGAGTGGCATCGATACGTAATAATCCCGTGAACGTGAGGATATGACGCCAAAAGGAAGAGAGAGAAAAGGGTAGACCTTACTGATCGCTGACGGGTGTACAGGCAGTGACAGTGTGCTGTGCTGATTGTCACAACCACCCCATTTCCCAGATTCGGGAGCTGAGACCAAGAATTTGAGTGGTTTGTCCACGACAGAAGGTGGTGGGTAAAGTGGTGTTCTGAGCCCATCTCATGTGACTCCCACCGTGTGTAGTAGCTGCACCTGCTCCACCACATTCCCTGCGGCTGGGCTTGGCCCCGGCAGCAGCGCAGGACAGAAGAGTAGAGCAGTTTCCCAGACGCACCTCGGCGCCCAAAGCTCAGCAAGGTGCAGGCAGGTTGTCACGGCACAGACTGCACAGGGGCAGGTGACAGGGCTTCGGGTCTAAGCCCCGGAACCGAGCCTACATTTTCCTCACGATTTTTAATGGCAGTGGCTTCCATCTGCACCTTTGTAGTCATTTCAAAGTATTTGTATTTTCAGTCTTTTTAGGGACTTGCTGAGCCATGAATATGTTCCAACCATAAACCATGAACATGCTTCATGTTAGCGGTGAGCACGTTTCTCATTTCTTTCAGGTCTAACTACTCTCATTAGTTCATTCTCAAGCAGTCTTTGAAGAGTATTTGGCATTGCTTTTTTTTTTTTTTATTTCAGCATATTGTGGGGGGACAGATGTTTAGGTTACGTATGTTGCCCTTCCCTCTCTCCCCCTCAAGTCCGAGTTTCAAATGCGTCCATCCCTCGTATGGTGCACACTGGCATTGCTTTTTGATAAACGAAAATTCACTTAGAGTATGTCTACCACTTTGTTTTGACTACTTAAGTGGTCTTGCTCTAGCTGAGATCTTGTAGCTGGTATTAGAAGAATCTTCCCATGGAGAACAACATAAAAAGCAGAATAATTTTTAAAGTGTGGAAGTAAGGGAAACACGGAGAACCGAATCCAATTTCCTGCATGCAATTTCCCCTTCAAGCATTTGACCCACTTTTAAACTGAGCGTGTGTGGTGCAGTTGGCCAAGAAACAAACAGAACGGGTCTGCTAAGACGCTAAAAGTTTCTGTGGAAGTTTCAGAAACGCCATGGTGCTGGAGAGACGAAAAGGAGAGTGTAAGTCCCGCCAAGGTGGAGACAGCCTGATGGATGCTCCGAGCTTTGACTGAGATGCACAAAAATCTGTGCTCTCAGAATAGAACGCATGAGGCCTAAATACATGCAATGCCCGGGACACTGGGAACTGTCTAACACACAGGTTCTTGGAAACTCGGAAAGATAGGAGAGAAAGCTTAGAGTGGACACAATATTTGAAGACATACTGGCCATTTTTCCAAAACACATGAGACATGGATCTACAAATTTAAAAAGGTATATGAACTCTCCGCAAGATTATAAAAAAAAAACAGCAAGCACAATTTAAAAACACAAATACTAGTTTTCTATTGCTGTGTAAGAAACCACCACAAACTTAGAGGCATAAACATCACGTACTGTTATCTCACTATTCTGCAGGACAGAAACCAGGCGGGCTCAGGGGGGCTTTGTGTCCCGTGCTCACGAGCCTCCGATTGAGGTGTCACCCAAGGCTGGGGTTCTCATCTGAAGCGTGGGGTCCTCGAAACCTCTTTTGGGGTGTTGACAGCATTGAGTCCCTCACAGTTGTGTGGCCAAGGTCCCATTTTCTCCCCAGCTGCTGGCGGAGGACAATCTAAGCCACCAATCTGCAAGCAGTTCCCAGCATGGCAGTGTTCTTCCTCCAAGGCCAGTGCGGAAACTCTCTGCCTTTAAAAACATCACCTGGTGGGCCAGACCCAAGTCGGATGATCCAACCCTGACTAACTCAATGCCAACTAACTTGGGGCCCTGACTATAGCAGGAGAATCCCTTTGTATATAATATGACACAATCCCAGGAGGGCAGTCTCATCACATGCTTAGGTCCCGCCACGCTGGAGAAGAGGGGATTCCGCAGGGGTGAGGACCGTTTTACAATCCACCCACCACACGACCATTCACAGCAGAGCAAAGCTGCTGGAAAACAAAGGAAAATTTTAAAATCTTAAAAGCAGTCAAAATAAAGTTTGCCTTCAAAAAAGCAACAATAAGACCGACAGCAATTTTTGGAGCATAAACAATAGAAACCAAGAGACAATTAGATGACAGTTTTAGATGCTGAAAGAAAATATTTCCAAACTAGAATTGAATACATAACAAAAATAGTTTTTAAACATTAAAGTGAAATGAATGTTTTAGAAAAACAAAAAATTGAGAATTCATTATGAGAACAATATTAAAAGAAATTAAGAAACAAAAAGGAGTTTTTCAACAGAAAGAAAAATAATCTCATAAAGAAGCTCAGAAATGCAGAAAGAAATGAAAAGCACCAGAAAGGATAAATATGTGATTGACTCTAGTTGAATATAGAATATCATCAATATGATTATAAATTCTTTTGAGATTTAAATTATATGAAGAATTTAAATACAACAATTGCACAAAAAAACTGGAGTCAAAGTATTGCAATGTCCGTGTATTACTCAAGAAATAGTAAAAGAAATATTTTAGTATACACTCAAATAAATTAAGGATACGTGTCACCATCTCTACTGGAGTCACTATAAGAACAATGAAGGCATGTATAACCAATGGGGTAATAAATATTAACTGTAAAATTAAAAATAGTTGCAATCAAAAAGCTAGAAAGAAGAAAAAGAGAACAAAGAACAGATGGTACAAATATGAAAAATTAGTAAAATGCTAGATTTAAATATGAGAATATAAGTAATTACATTACATGAAAATTTAAATAATACAAATAAAAGACAAAAGGTTTATAATCGGTATTGCACAATCCAAGTATATGTTGCTTACAATGAATATGTTTTCAGTACAAGAATAAAGTTTAAAATAAAGGAATTGAAAAAGATATACATTTAAAATACTAACTATAGTATAGCTCAACTTAGATAAAGTAGACTTAAAAAGCAGTAAGTATTTTTAGAGACAAAGGGGAACATTTCAAAGTAAAAAAAGTAAAATTTAGCAGAAAGGTTAAATCCTAGATTTATATGCACCTAATAACACAATTTCAAAACATATAAAGCAAAAACTAAAATTTGACTAAAAAGAAAACTAGAGAAATCCACAATCATAGAAAATTTAAAACAACTCTCAATAAAAATTAAAACAAATAGTATATGAATGTGTGAAAAACACAGTTATCAAAAGGGACTTCACTTTTCAAGTTCGCGTGGAATATTTACAAAAATTGTTTATATTATGGGCCAAAAAGCAACTCTAAGTACATTTTATTTGATTTAATATGTTTTCTAGCCATGGTGAGATCAAACAAGAAATCAGTAATAAAAAATAACTTAAAAATTTCCAGATTTTTAGAAATTAAGCAATACATTACAAAATAAATCATGAGAAGAGAATAAATTACAAAGGAAATGACGGCATATTTTTAACTGAACGGTAAGGAAAATACAATATATCAAACTTTTGACGTACAGCCGACAAAGTGCTAGAAGAAAACATGTCGGCGTAAATGCATGCGTGTGGTCACAAAGGTAATGCTGACATCAGTGAGCTAGGAACCCAGCCCAAGGTCTTGTCTGAAAAAAGTGCAAGCCATACGCAAAAAAAAGTAGAAAGGAGGAAATAATAAAGATAAGAGTATAAAAATATAATAAACTCAAAAATACCAAAAGTTAAATGTTTAAAAAGGCAAATAAGATTAATAAATCCCTGGCAAGCCTTGCAGCGGTGAACAGGGAGTAGACACACGCCACCAATATGAAAAATAAATGTCAGATGTCACATAGATATGAATCTTCATGACCTGGGAGATTAACAGTTTCTTAAGTATAACATCTAAAGCACAAGGAACAACACTACCAAGGAAGTGAAAAGGTGACCCCTAGAACGTGAGAACATGTTCGCAAGTCACATATCTGACAAGAATCTAGTGTTCCGAATATAAGACTCACGTCAATCAACAAACTAAAGACAAACAACTCGTGTAAAAACTAGGCAAAGTGTCTGAATAGGCATTTCTCTACAGAGGATATACAAATGGCCAATGAGTACATGAAAACATGCTCAATATCATCAGTCAATAGAAAAACACAAATTAAAACCACAATGACATACCACCTCATGCCCACTGGGATGGCTATAAACCAAGGAAACACAAAATAACAACTGTTCAAGAGAGGGTATAGATTTTATAAACCTCATGCCAGTGGGGATGTGCAATGTTGTAGCTATTGTGGAAAACAGTTTCTGAAAAAGCAAAACACGGAGTTGTCATACAACTCAGTAATTCCATTCCTAGGTATATGCCCGAGAGTAATGAAAACACATGTCCGTACAAAAACGTGTAAGCGGATATTCATAGCGGCACATAGCACAATAGCCAAAAAGTGGAAATGGCCCAAATGTCCGCTAATTGATGAATAGATAAACAAACTTCGGTATATGCACGCAGTGGAATGTTATTCAGCCATGAAAAGCGGTGAGATATTTACACATGCTACAATATGGAAGAACACTGGAAACATGCTAAGTGAAAGAAGCCAGACACAAAAGCCCGTGTGTTGCAGGATTCCACTGATGTGAAACGTCCAGAGGAGGCAAATCCCGTGGACGGCAAGTAGATCTGTGGTTGCGGGGGCTGGAGGAAGGAGGGATGAGGCAGGATTGCTTGACGGGTCTGGGTGATGACAGTGTTTGGGATTAGACAGCAGGATTGTTGTACAACATTGTAAATATACTAAAAAACAATGAATTATATACTTTAAAATAGTTAATGGTTAAAATGGTGAATTTTATGTTATGTAAATTTTATCTCAAAAAAATTAAGACCTATATACATGAAAAAATATATTAGGTTTATGGATTTAAAGATACAATATTTTAAATCTATTATTCTTCCCCAACTTAATGTATAGGTTCAATGTAACCTCAACAAAAATTCCAGCAGGAAAGTTTACAATCCCTGATTTCAGCCCTACATGAAGGCACAATAATTAATCTAATGTAGTTTTGGTGCAAGGATAGACAAATCGACCAAAGGAACAGAATAGAAATTCCTAAACAGACTCACGCGTATGTAGCCACCTCGCAGACCATGAAGGCAGCACTGTGATATGGCGGGAATGTAACAATGCCATTAAGTTACCACCCGTCTGTTACAGATCCACATGAGGGAACAGTGAATGTCGGTCCCTATCCAACACCATTTGAAAATTAAGAACCTCTGTTGATCCTAAGACAACATTAGGAAACAAGCCACAGTGAGAAAGATCTTTGCAGTGCAAATATCCCCAAAAAGCCCTGTATCCGCAATACCAAAGAACTCACACGGTTGATGAACATGAGCTAAAGTCTGGATTAGGCTCCTTACAAGGTGCTCCGTCAGCACATGGAAAGCCAATGACCTTGGCCACCCTCAATACGCGCGTTGGAATTGCCAGTCTGCGCTGCCCCACACCCACCGAATGGCCACAGTGAAAACGAAAGACCACAACATGTGCTGGCAAGGGTGTGCAGCAAGCAGAATTTTCAGGTACTACTGGCGGAAGAGGAGATTGGTACAGCTTTTCTGGAAAACTCTTCGGCAGTGTCTACGGAAACACAGTGCGTGCACACCCAACAAGCATCACGGCTCCTCTCCTGGGTATGCACCCGACACACATGCATCAGAGCACTAAACATACGTACCGGATTTTCACAGCAGCAGAATTTCTCATGTGCAAAAACCAAGAACAGTTCATCAACCATAGAACAGACTGTAGTATTAATACGTTCAAACAGGAACTCTTCACAATGATGGCAAGAGCACGCCATTGCCTCGTACGTACAAAGACACAGACGACTCTCACAGATGCCGCTGGAGGGAAGGAAGTCAGGGATGTAAGAATACACACTACATAACTTCGTGTGACTTAAAGATGGCAAACTAGTCCGTGATGCTGGAAACCAGGACAATGGCTGCCTGGGGTGGGGCGTTGGGACCACGGGGACGTGAGGCAGGCGCTGGGGGGCGGCAATGTCTTATGTCTCGACCGGGGCTGTGGCATTGGACACGGTCACTTGTAAAAAAGTTCACTGGGCTGTGTATCCAAGGTTTATGCACTTTACTAAATGTATGGGGGTTTTTTTGTTTTTTGGCTTTTTTTGAAACAGAGTCTCACTCTGTTGCCCGGGCTAGAGTGCCGTGGTGTCAGCCCAGCTCACAGCAACCTCAAACTCCTGGGCTCAAGCGATCCTTCTGCTTCAGCCTCCCGGGTAGCTGGAACTACAGGCATGTGCCACCATGCCCGGCTACTTTTTTCTATATATTTTTAGTTGTCAGGCTAATTTCTTTCTATTTTTAGTAGAGACGGAGTCTCACTCTTGCTCAGGCTGGTCTTGAACGCCTGATCTCAAGCAATCCTCCTGCCTCGGCCTCCCAGAGTGCTGGGATTACAGGCGTGAGCCAAGGTGCCCAGCCCATGTATGTTATAATTTATTTAAAAAACAAAAAAAACTTTACCATATATTTTGGAGGAGGGAAATCTAACTTTCACTGAGATAAAATAAATGCCTCCTTCAAAAAATAATCCATCTTCATGCATTCAGGCTGCTGCTAATATAACAAACTACCATAGGCTGGATGGGTTATAAACCACAGAAATGGATTTTGCACAGTTTTGGAGGCTGGAGTTCCAAGATCAAGGCACCAGAGCATTTAGCATTTGCTGAGGACCCGCTTCCTGGTTTACACAGGTGGTGCCTCGGCTATGTCCTCACAGGTAGAAGGGGCAGGGGTCCCTATTAACATAACGGCACTAATCCCACCACGAAGGCTCTGCCCCCGTGACCTCACTGCTTCCCAAAGGCCCCGCTTCCCAGTACCACCACCTTGGGGTTTAGGGTCTCAGCATCTGAATTCTGGAGAAACACAAACCTTGAGACCCTGTCACCTGCCTTCCACCTGACGGATGAAACATGATCGTCACAATGCAGGTCATTGCTGAGGCCAAGTTTGGACATATGAACTACTGATTATTGATTATTTAAAATTGAATCTTTCTACTTTGTGCATGTTTAAATTTTTTATAATAAAGTTATATCAGTTATTTAGAAAATAAAAAAAATCCCTCCTTGATCATTAAAATTAAAAAATCCACAGTAATTTGTTATCCGTAGACAGCAACCTTCAGTTTCTTCATTTCAAACCTCGTGGAAGAAAATAAACATGAAAAACCTGCCAGGGCCAAATCCACCCGTGAGCCATCTGATCTCCCCCAAGTCCGAGCGAGCAAGGCTGGAGTGGTGTTTCTGGAAACATATGGCCCCATTCCCCGACCGAGCATGTCACCGCAGTCCCTGATTGCCGCGCGTGGAAGGCCAGACGTGTAATGACAAAGAGAATCAGAAATAGCGCGACGCAGTCCCAAGAAGGCACCGCAAATCATCCGCACAGGCGGGCGGAGACTGCCGGGCTCCGGGGCCGATTTCCAGGGTCCCCTGGCGTCTCTGAGCCCTGAACACAGACGTTCCCGATGGAACCTGCCGGGCGCTCTGTGCAGTGTCGTTTCTGCCCTTGCAAATTTCAGACGGCTCAAGATGAGGTGAGGGCAGAAAGGTGTGGTCACTCGTCACCCTCAGGGGAAGGCCATTACCGTTTTGTTCAGCGGAGAAGGAGTCTTCCCAAAGCTGGAACATGAGAGACGAGCAGTAACTGGGGGGCAGTGGTGGCCAGCAGCTCCCGTCACCTGCATGCTGGTGGTGTTCCTGCATTGGCAGGAGGCCAGTTGGTGGCTCCGTGGGACAAACGAATGACGCAGCGGTGACAAAGCCTCACAGCCCTCCCAGGACACCCTCCTTAGTCATCGTCATCCTCAGGAAAGAAGACGAGTTTCCTGTGTGTTAAAGGGTGGCAAAAAATAGCTCTTGGGGACGAGTGG
>CAUYSK010044967.1:0-60730 GCA_963575035.1 Avahi laniger | reverse complement strand
TTGTTAATAAGAATAAGGCCTCTCAGCCGGGCGCGGTGGCTCACGCCTGTAATCCTAGCACTCTGGGAGGCCAAGGTGGGCGGATTGTTTGAGCTCAGGAGTTTGAGACCAGCCTGAGCAAGAGCGAGACCCCGTCTCTACTAAAAAAAAATAAAAAGAAATGATCTGGACAACTAAAAATATACATAAAAAATTAGCTGGGCATGGTGGCGCATGCCTGTAGTCCCAGCTACTCGGGAGGCTGAGGCAGTAGGATCACTTGAGCCCAGGAGTTTGAGGTTGCTGTGAGCTAGGCTGACGCCCAAGGCACTCAGTCTAGCCAGGGCAACAGAGTAAGACTCTGTCTCAAAAAAAAAAAAAAAGAATAAGGCCTCTTAAAAATTCTCTTAAAGTTATAAAAGATGTTCTGGAAATATCTTAAAGTGGATGACTAATTTCCTAAAAACATCTTCCCATTTGATTAACGTGTGATTAACAGAATTCATAATACTATTCATTCTTATCCTGGAAGGCAAGTACGGTTACAGAATATAAAGTATCACATATATAATAACAACAACATGAGCTGAATTTTGATAATTGTTTTACTCCATGCAATCTTGCAAAGAATTTTACTCTTTTCACAATATGATCATTGTGATCATTCAATTATTCCAATTTATATTTGAAGGATTTCTTCTTGTCAAAACTGATTAAGGCTCATTTTTAAAGGGACTGTATGTATTACTAAACATTACGTATGTGCTCATTTACTACTTTAAAAGAGAATCTTCCATGACTTAAGTCTTTAAAAAAAACCATATAATTTTGTATATTGACTAATAATTTTGTGATCAATTTCTATGATTATTTTATTAATTATATATTTTATATACCATGGAATAGTTACTATAGTTAAAAGAAGATTCACATATTATTGCCCATTTCAGCATTTTAAAACTTTTGCAGAATGAAATGTATTTAGAAAAGTAACTTGGACATGCTAGTAACTTGGATAACTGTGCTAAGAACTAAATAATAATGCTATAAAGAGTCACTACACTGAGTGGAGACATACTGACGTAACTATACAAAAAAAGAAAACTGTAAAATCCAAACTTCCTTCTAGCCTCAAGACCAATAAAACATTAAGCTTCATGTAGCTTAACATTTTCACCTTAGTATTCCTAGTTTTGGCAGAGAAGAAAGGGAAGGAAACTGATATCCGTTTTTGTCTACCATGAAGCAGGCACTAAGATGGAAATTCTTTTTACATGTCCCCAATCTTTCTGGTAGAAGATGCTGAGCTCTCAATATTCCCTTTTCAATGATGGGGAAACACACTTAGAGAAATTAGGTAGCTGCCCACAGCTCACCAGCTAGTCAATATTGGGTCAGGTTGTCTGACTCTTCCCACTGGGACTACGATCTTCGAGAGTTTCTCCATGATCATGAATCCGAGGGAGTTTTACCTACCATCAGTAACTATGGCTACACGAGCCGCTACAGCAGTGATTCTCAAGTGAAATGGAGCAGGAACCCCTGTGGTAAGAGCTCCTCAGGAGATTCTGACACCACCCACATCCCACCCCCCAGCCTAGAACCTGGTCTTCTTTTATAGATGATGCCCAGGGACTCTAAGAAAGTAAAGGGACAGGTAAGATAGGAAAGTGGTAAGCAGGTCTTTGACTCTCAGTCCCCAGCCCTTTCTACTCTGCTACACAGCCTCCTGCATTAATATTATTTTATTAGCTAAAGCAAAGCTTTCGTTCAACACCATTCAGGAAAAAAAAATGCATATAAAAGTATAATATTACATAAACATATGTAACACCCATTAAAAAATAAACAGCATTAATTTATGCCTTTAGGGCCAAAGTGTGGATTAAATTGTATGAATTAATCTTATTCTGCAAACTCTACAAGTAGTAAAAATAATAAAATAATTCAGACATTTAAAATAGTTAATTTAAACTTACCTTAAGCCATAGCAAGGCAAAGTGAGGAGCCTGAATAGTGCCAGGAAAACTCTTAAAGGAAGCAGGGTGAACACATACAAAAATGCATCCAGGCACAGAAAGATTCCAAAAAACATCAGCTGGATTTGAAAAGGAGAGAAGAGAAAAAAAAAAAAAAAAGTAAAATATGCTTTAAATAATTGTAGATGAAAATTTCAATCAATAAGGGAATTTCTAAACATTATGGGAAATTAATTCCTCATAACTTAGCTCTGGGAACAAGAAATTAATAGTTATACTCGTATATATGAGCCATGTTTTAATGAAAGTTCTTTTTCAAAGTGCAAGTCTGTACTTCTTCTAGACTCTTTGGTTTACCATCTACAGAAGTCAATTACTCAAAAGACAAGTGGCCCTTGGCCATAGCTATGCTCCATCTGATGTGGCTTTCTGGTATGTCCTCAAACTTTAAAGACAACACAGAAAACCTTTTAGATAAAACTCTTTACTTCTAACTTTATTCTTCATAATTTTGGTTATTTCATATTAGAGTGACTCAATAAAGACTGGAATATATATTGAGTTAAAATATTGTTTATGTTAAAAATACATAAATTGATTTCTAGCTTGAACACAAATTCGTGCGCACTGAAACTTGCTGCACACAGAAGGCCTTATTCTTTTTTATCTTTTTCTTTCTTTCTTTCTTTCATTTTTTTAGAGACAGAGTCTAGCTCTTTCTTCCAGGTTGGAACACAGTGGCCTGATCGCTGTAACCTCAAAATCCTAGGCTCAAGTGATCCTCCCATCCCAGTCTCCCAAAGTGCTAGGATTACAGGTGTTAATGGCCTAGAAGGCCTTATTCTTAATTCCAGGACTAGCTGCTAATGTTTCTATCTTGCCCCCTTTCTTGTGTACTTGCCATACCCTTTCTTTCTTTTTTTTTTTTTTTTGGTAACATTAGACATTTAGGACTGTATTTCACAGAAGGAAGGCGGCATCTTTTGATAGCTTGGACACGTAGCCACGTCCAGGCTACCAAACTCTGCTATTCTAAGAGTGGTTTCTGTATGTCTAACACACAAATACGGCATGATATATATGCCCTTACTGCAACACTCCATGTATCTTTAGTCAATAAATTGCCCTACCTTCATATATGAGTTAAAATTCTTGCTGCTGCAGGCTGAATTGTGTCACTAACCAAAACAATATGTTGAAATTCTAACCCTCCGTACCTCAGAAAGTGACCATATTTGGACAAAGGGTCTTTAAAGAGGTGATTTAAGTTTTAAAAAAAGGTCATTAGGGTGGGCACTGATTCAATTTGACTGGATGAGAAAGGCAATCTGGACACAGACACGGACAGAGAGGAAAGATGATGTGAAGACACGGGGAGAAGGCAGCCATCTACAGGCCAAGGAGAGGCCTCAGAAGAAAATAACCCTCCCAACATCTTGACCTCAGACTTCCAGGGTCCAGAACTGTGAGACAATAAATTTCTGTTTAAACCACCCAGTGTATGGTACTTTCTTATGGTAGCCCTAGGAAACTAACACACATGTCTTTAAATGAAGGAACAAAGTTTATTAATTTTTGACAAGAATATCTCAAAAATATATTACATATATAGGCCAGATTTCTTTATCTGAATATATAGATCCAAACAGCTTTTTCCTGTCACCAAGAAGTCTTTCCCTACTTGCAATGGACTGTTGGTTGAGCACAGAGGGCAGAAACTGCCAGAAACCCAATGTCCTCAGAAGATACTTCGGTGTGTGTGCATAAGGGCACAGGATGCTGGGAAGGACAAGGTGTCGTGTCTTTCTCATGAGCTTACGCCGAGGATGAGTATATTATCCATTCCACCAACATGTACTAAGTTGTCAATACTAGCAAGTAACATGCCCAGTGGGCACAAAGACAAACAGGACACCAGGAAGTGGTTCCTGCCCTCTTATTTTAGCACAAGAAATACCAGCAAGCAGTCGGCACAGTGTTAACAGCTGCTGTGACAGACCCGAAGTATACAGGGAACAAGGGAGGCCCAGTGGCCAAACAACTTGGGGAGATGGAGAAAAAGCTCCACAGAAGAGGAGACCCTTAAACAACATCTGAGGAAGATAAGGGCTATTTGCCACATAGAGAGGGTGGACTGGGCAGAAGGGGAGAGTAGGGTGAGGGCAGGGAAGAGGAGGAGGACTTCTAGGCAGAGGAAGCAAGTGCAAGAGCACAGAGGTGGAAAGTAATTGTGAAGACTAAAATTTCCCTTTAAAATAAAGACAAAAAGTACAGTCACCTTTCTCTGGCTTAGAGGAATTTGCATTAGTATTATTTATGGTAAACAACAGTAACCCAGGTCTAACGGGCCTTCCCCTTCACATTTTAAAGCTGCATAAACTTGGTGGGCAGGCAATAATCTTCTCCCACTGCGCGTTGGCCCTGGAACTGGACTACCTGGAGCTGTGACTGCAACAGATCTCAGCGCTAAGATGGAAGGAGAGCAAATGGCTGCAACCTGAAGACATTTCAACTGGGTGAAATCAGTCACGTATGTAAGAATATGTAACACAAAAGAAAAGCAACAGAAATTCCTTTCAGGGTTTGGAATCTTGGAAACATGACTCAGTTTTGCTGTACCCATTGTTCTGATATTACACTTTCTCATAAAACACCTCATTCTTTCAAATTCCTTACATGTGAAAATGAGGAAATTTCCTAAAAAAGTAAACAAGATGTGATCCTGAAAATATTCATCCTTGAAGGATGTAGACAAACTCAGGTTGTGTGTGGGGTGAGCCTGGCTCCACGCAGGGTGACATGTGCACTTGCACATCCCATTTAATTTAAACGGTGACCCCAGGATTTGAAGGGGCTGCGCAAAGAATGTCTCCTGTGTTGGCATTATTCCAGGCGCAGTGGTAAGTGCTTACTGCTTCATCCTCCTAACAGCTTTTTGTGGTGGTTTATTATCACCCCTACTTGCCACACTAGGAAACCACAGCTCTGAAGGCTGAATGCCTGCCCAAGGCTGTGGGTCAGAGAAAGGACCGAATGCCCTGGTCTGTCTGACCCAAGGCCCTACACGTTCTCTTTGAAGCAGTTTGAGCAGAGCAAAAAGATCTTACTATTTTTACTAGGTATAGGGGTGAAGGCAGTTTTCTTTGTGCTAACTTATCTTGCCAGTTTGTCTAGTGTCATAAAAAAATGCAAAATAATAGGAATTTATGAATCAAACTTATAAAAGACAAAAATTCCACATAGGTTCATTGCTTTGAAAATATGTTATTAAGAATTAAAAGCTTTGAATATATTATTAATGAGAACAATGTGTACGCTCACACCTTCAGTTAATTTGTATAGCATCTTAGTAAAACAGGTAATTACTATTTCCTTTTTATTTGGAGCAAATAACCATAAAATATTCAAGTATTCTTAAGAAATGGCTAACAAAAATTTCCCCCTAAATATACAAGGTGTGAAATCAGAGTCATATGACACTGTTTCCCTTTTGAGAAATAAAAAATCTTCTGCCCTCCTTTAAATGCCATTTGAAATTTCAAAGTAAATACAGTGTGTGGCTAAAAGGAGAGCAGCACAATGATTCTGGAATATGCCTCTTTAAATCATAGGTGACAATCTGTTCTATTAGCTGACAGTCATACTTTGCACACTGGATCCTTGTCACTTGCTCTTCCCATTTCTTCCTCCTCTGACCCTGCCTTTCCAGTCTCACCTCCCCTTACCTATCTTGCAGAATGTGGTATCTTACTTTACATGTATCTCACCTTTACTGGGAAGGCCTTATAATGAATATGTTATCTCCTTGAACGGGCACATACAACAGAAAGCAGAAAACCAACATATGCAAAGAACCAAAGCATAATGAAAATACTTCAAGAAGAAATCATACACTGGAATTCTTGACTTTTACCTGCTTACCATTCTGTGGCAGAGATGCATTTTCCCAGGAATAGAAGACAAAATGCTACACAGGACTGGCTCATTCTTTGATTTGTTCCTCCATCCCTCCCTTAATCAAACATTTACTGTACTGCTCTTATGTGGCAGAGACTGAGACAGCTGAATAGAACAAAATGTTTACTACTCTAAGAAGGTTAAAATCTTGCAAAGGAGCTTGCTGCCCAAAGAAAAGAATTCAAACTTTGACCACAACCCACAGTTGGATACGCACTTTAACTGCTATTCACTCACCTACACCCTCAAAAAAATGAAAGAAATGCTTTATGAGACAGAATAATACTTACTTTCGTTCTATGAAATATAGGCTCATATTTTTCTATTCTCTTTTTAAAAAACAATGCTGGTCTTACTATTTATGACCCACTAAGGGTGGTAACTCACAGTCTGAAAATCGGGTCTTCAGACAGGTGGGTAGGTTGAAATTTAGTTCCCTCCCTGGGCCGCTACCACACGCAGCAAAAACAGTTCAAACTGGCTACAGGGAGCTTTGCAGAGGGTATGTGAAGTGGAACACATGGAGAAGTTCTTTGTACAAAAAGAAATTAAAAGCACTAAGTTACAAATTGTAAATATTCAATTTAAAAAATATTCTCTTAAAATTCATTCTCAGAGCAGAAATTTGCCAAAATGTACATGAAAAAATAATTATTTCAAAATAATCGTCTGATTAATTAATAATCTGATAATTCCTCTTTGGAATAAAAAAGTTGTAAGTGAAAACAATCAAAGGACACGAATATTCCCTGGCCTCTCTGTCTCCAGGAGATCTTGTCTGGAAGGACTTCAGAAGCCTCCTATAGGTCCTGGGCAATGTAATCAGGTATTGGCCAGTGCTGGGCTTGGGGCCCACCTGTTAGTGTGGCCTCTACCCACTTCCACGCTTGCAGGCGGCAGCACCACCCCCACTGTGCAGTAAGACAGGGAGCTTGCCCGAGTTCTTGAGCAGGACAGGCAGGGCCAGGATTCCAGTTTGTAGAAAACTGAAATGCTATTTCTAATAATGACACTTGTCACTGACCCTTTTACCCTCAAATTCACCACTGGATTTGCCATTATATACACATACACATACGTGTATTTTACAAGATTTAACATAAGTTTTTAACACATGAACTTCAATGTTAAGAAAATTACAAAATGACCTATAATCCCAGCACTTTGAGAGCAGGAAGATTGCTTGAGGCCATGAGTTCAAGACCAGCCTGGGCAACATAGTGAAACCTCATCACTACAAAAAAAAAAAAAAATTATCTGCGGGAGGTGGCACGTGCCTGTGGTCCCAGTTACTCAGGAGGCTGAACTGGGAGGATCACTTGAGCCCAAGAGTTTGAGGTTGCAATGAGCTATGATTGCAACACTGCACTACAACCGAGAGCTACAGAATGAGACCATGTCTCAAAAAAATAAAAAGAAAATTGCAAAATGAAAATTATTCTGTGATGCTGTGGTCATCAAAACATTATATGTTTGTTAAAATTTCTACAACCTGCTCTTATCAAATTTATTTTGAACCTACTACTACTGCTCTTGTCCATTTGAAAAATACCTGCCCCAAAAGAAATAAACCAATAAAAATGCCAGCCTCTTTCCATGGAGAATGAAGCAGGGTTTCTCAACCTTTTTTAAAAAAGAAAAAACAAAAAAAAACTCTTTCCCTTTAAGACAAAAATCTCCCACCCCTCTTTCAATGCCATTTGAAATTTCAAAATAAATAAAATGTTACAGCTAAAATGAAAGAAACATAATGATTTTAGTATACACTTCTTTGAATTACACAATCCATCTTCTGGAAATTCTGAACACCACCTCCTTCAGGACAAGTACCAAACACCACCCACTCATCGAGGATCATTGGTCTGGAGTGTCAGTTAGAAAGCAGGAGCCAACAGGCTTAGAAAAGAGTTTCCTTTTCCTGCCCCTAGTCTCACTTTTTATAAAGCTCTGGGTCTATCCCTGTAAGAGCAGAGACCATATCGTGCTTAATTCTACACTGGCGGGATGAAAGGTCACTAGGAAAGACGCCTTCTCCAGGGAATTCACAGTCTAGTGAGCTGGATATAAACCGTGTAGTAAGTGCCAGATGAAAGACGTGTTCTGGAAGCACTGGTGAAGAGGTCAGGTCTGTAATGGGGCGGGCGGTGGCACCGGGGAGGGAAGAGCGACAGCTAGCAACAATCTCCCACTGAGGAGATAAAATGGGCACTAGGCGTGTCAGGCACAGTCAAGAAGAACAGAATTCCAAACACAGAGAGGAGCGTGTGCAGGTGCAATATGAGTAGCAGGCTGTAATACAGAATATAATCGTTATACAAGAGGGATAAAAATGACCTTTGGTTAATTACTGAGGAGCTCAAAGTTTTATTCTATGTTCTAGAAGTTCTTAACAAACCCACATGTGGAGTCCACTATTAGAAGAATGTCAAAAGAAAAAGGCTATCAATAACAAAGTTTACAAATGACTGTCTTCGAAAGCAATTACTGCAGATTCAAGGTCATTCCTATAAATAAAATCACTTTTATTCACCTGAATTAAAAAATTCATGCCACAGAAACTCTATACTCTAGGAGATGGCAAGGAAAGGGATTACCATGAGCCAGGTTATTTTCTTACAGGCAAGGTTATATTAACACAGGAAACCATGGAAACAAAGTAATTTTGATAGTTTCATAATAATCACAGTCTACATCTGACATACATTTAACACAAGGGATATTTCACAGAAGGTAAAGAAATCAACTGAAGATTTTAATTTGTAGAAAGACTACACACATGGAATCATCTTGAGATTTTCTTGTTTCTCTTCTTTCCAATCCATGTTGAAGCTGAATATTGTTATATTTGAAGCACTTCACCCTCATTAACTTATTTAATTCCCACAACAAGCCACGAGGCAGGTGTGCCCTCAGGGCCCCAAGGCAAGGCTGAAGGTCACCTAAGGAAGATCTTAGCTTCTGCTGCATAGAAAGGGGAGTGAGTCCTTGCAGGCTGTGACCCTACACCTTTTATGCTCAGATCTAGGCTTGATCACCTGGCAAGCAGTACTGCAGCAGGTTGACAGTAAGCAAAGGCAGGAAGGAGAATATCCATCTGAGTGAGAGATCACAATGGACTGATATAGGACTATGGAAAGACAGAGGAGGAGAGAGATTGAGGACTTTCCAAAGCTAACATGAGAGAAACAAGTTACTGATCCAAAAAGAAAAACAGCCCCACGGTGCCAAGTTCACAAACTGTCTTGAACATACATCAGTAAATGGAGTAGAGGCCGGAAGTTTTTGCTGGCTTGTCCAAGAACTATCTGAAGGGTCCAACGTGCCCAAGAAAATTAAGAAAGACAGCTGCAGAAGGAACGTGGAAGCTGTTGTCACCACCACCACAAGCAGGGTGCAAAAAGCCTTGGAGTGAAGGGGGAGGAACCCCAGCCAAGGCTGCTGAGATTCCCAGATGCCTGGGTCCCCACCAGCTTTTCTGCTTCTCAGCAGCCACGTGCGGAGATGACTGAGCGAGGGTATGTCACAAACAAGACCTGCCATCATGAGGAGAATTTACAGAATTGATCCTCTAAACATGTTTTCATGAAATCCAAAACCGAACAGGATGCCCAAGAAATTCACTGCCATAAATACGTTCTGAGTAAGTACTCTCTATTAGTCTCACAGTGACACCCCAGGACTGTTTTATTGAAGGAAAGGTGAAACGATGGCTATTACTGCATTTTCTTAACACATACCTCACACTGACAAACAAAAAAAAGACTTTATATGATATTTTGACTAAGTTTGTTATTTTTGAAAGGCAACTTTGTATTTTTTTTAATGTTAATTCCTCTGACCCTTAAAAAAAGCAGCACTAAGTTCCTGCACTAAATATTTAAAATTTCCCTTTCTGTGAATTTTTCCATTCACCCTCATTTCCTCTGTTCCTCATAAGCAAACTCATTCAATTGTCATGGACTATTGGACCTCTTGAGATGACCTAGGTCCAACCTTCTAACTTTAGACTAAGAAAGTAAACACGGAAGGAGATTCAGTGCTTTGATCAGGCCTTAGACGTTACAAACAGACCCGAGATTAGAAGCTAAGGTTGCTGATGCGTGATCATAAATAATTCACCTATACGACAGTAACTTTTCTCCCTTTCAACAATAATAATAGCCTATGCCTAGTGATAACAATATTCTATGCCTACCCAGCAATACTTATATCATACTTTCAACCTGACAAACTTAAGGCTTATAAAAATTTGCTAGTTCTTAAGAAAACTAATTCAAGACCAAGCACTCGAATTCAATTTTTAGAAAAATGTGTTAAATAACTATAATGTCCAAGGCAGGGTAACGATGAAGTAAAAGAAGGGTCTTGGGCTCTCCTTGTTTGTCTCATTTCCAATCCATGTTAAATACTGCTGTACTAATTTTTCAGAAGTATAGCTCTGAGGGGTGGCTGACCCCATAACCATTCTCAATCTTTTTCTCTGTTAGAAAAACAATATTCACTATCTTAGTCTTCTCTGCAGCTGGGGATGGCTATGTAACTCGGTTTGGCCAGTAAGACAGAAGGGGAAGTGTTCTAGGGGCACTTCTGGGAAAGCTTTTAATTCTTTACAGAGGGCAGAGTCAAAAAGGTGGCACGGCCCATCCCCCCTTCTGATTGTAATGCTGACGCTGCAGCTGTCATCTTTCTATTAGAAGGCAACAAGCGAGAGGACCAAAAGCCAATTTGCCAACGATGGCAAAATAAAGATATAAAGGATTTGGGTCTACCATGGCTTCATTAATCTGCAGGGACAACTGGGACCTCCTTCCTCCAGCCTTGTTGAAAAGAACAGCTTCCTGTTTGTTTAAGCCACTCTCAATCAGGTTTTCCGATCCATGCAACTAAGAGCATTCTCAAGAAATACATCGTTAATAGTATCCTTCCACAACCTCGATTCTAAACTTTCTAGCCTAACCATTCAACACAATCTGGACCCAGCCTATCTTTCCACAGTGTGTCGGTGGTTTCTTGCCCATACCTATCAATTTCCCACCTGTGGATCTTCCTAGCATACCCAACCTGACCCTACAATGCCTGCACAAAACCTCCCTCTTTTGCTCATTCCCTTGCTGTATCCTTTACAAATCGTTCCCATACAGTCTTCTTCGGGCTGTTTGCTAAGCACACTTTCCCTTCTCTAAATCCTTCGTAGCATTTTATTTATACTATTTAATGACACATCACTTTGTTTCTTCTGTTATAATTACTTATGGATCTGGTATGTCTATCTCTACTAGGCTAAGATTTGAATCTTGTTTACCCCTGTACTTCCATACTGCAAAAGTGCCTGGAACATTATAAGTACTCAAAACATAGATAGAACAAATTAATTATTAAGCAAACAAGTGATCTTTATCTCTCTAAATTTGCACTTAAATATCAGGAGATTTTAGAAAATAGTATATGAGGATTTCTTTACTATTAACTGAAGCTTTAGCTTCACACAGATAACAAAATTAATCTTGGACAATTTACCCGATGCACGGCAAATTGTTCCTATGGGACCAACACACAGGAGGTATGTAGCATATACATACCTCCACCAAAACATGGGTTGAAGGTGAGATCTGTCTGGAAGTCAAGACAGGATTGCCACACCTTGGCAAGTGGAGGAAACAGAACTTTAACAGTACACGTATCTATGTTGAGGGGATTTTACGCATGTTAAGCATTTAAAGTGCTTAGGATGGTGCCCAACACCTAGTCCTTATTTGACAAATGCTATTTATTATTCACGCAGAAATGGATAACAGAGGTGGGATGTATCTGGCTGAGTCAAGACGGGATGGGGGACAGTGCAAGATCACTTACCAGGGAACTTCCTCTCTAGCACACTGGTGATCCCTGCACCTGATTTCGCCAAGCATCTAGTTCAACTATCCTGTCTCTGCTCTAACTGTAGACTCTAGTCATGTATCTGCTGAGGTCTTACTCTGTGGGCTTGGCAGAAAACGGTAGGATGTTTTATCTCTTATGGCCATCTGCTGAATCCTTCACGGAAGAGATTAGCTTTACTCCAAGACAGCATGGCTAAAAGGAAAGAGGGAAAAAGCCAGCTTTCCCTAGACGCCCTTTCTGTCTGTGGTCAGCAATCCAAGAGGGCTGAGAGTCAAAGAGTCATGTCCCTTCCAGGGTTAGTGAAGCCAAGTTCAGTGACAAGCAAAGCAGGAAGACTAAAAGTATAACGTGAGCTAAAACTAGGACACAGGGGAACCTTACAAACCAGGGCTCTCCCAATCACCTCCTACTGTACACAGCACAAAGACGAAAGCTATCCCACCACAAAGAGACATCCACGGGAACGCAATCTAGAGAAAAGACCTTTCAAAATTCTGCTTGTTCTACCAGGATAAGGCATTCCCCTCAATTTGCTGAGGCGACAAACTACAAACGATTTTAAAAACACTTTTATAGGACTTACCATGTAGTTAACATACAGATGAGAAAACTTAGGCACAGAAAGATTAAGTGAATTGCTCAAGGACTCACAGCTAATAAATTGTGGAGCCAAGATTCAAAGCCAGGCAATTTGGCTTTAGCATTGATCCCCTTAAACACTTCACTATCCTGCGTCTCAATTTAGAATACAAAGAAAGTGTAGTTCAACCTCCTTCGCAGTACGGAAAAGAAAAAGTTCCCAAAGTGGACCATATAAGTAGCTAGTAGCAGATCTTGGATAACAGCTCCAGGGGTGTGTGGGGATAGAGGGAAGAGAAGAAATGCCACCCAAAAGCCCATATAACACCTCTACGTTATTAGAATAAGAAGTTCAAGTGCGAAAATAAGGTGCTAATAATTAGAAATACTATTTTAAATATATAAGCAATTCACCATTACTAAATGTCAAGTATAAGGTGTTTATCCAACAATATTCCACCAAAATTTGGGGAATTTTTTTTTACATTAGTAAACAGATTCAGTAAGAGATATTGAGTTGACCTTTCTCTTGACCTTAAAGCATAAACATTAGTTACATGTTTTACAGTATTTGCAACCTTTGTAGAAACAAAGTGCTCATTAATTTTCAAGTTTCTCTCCCTGAAAAGGTTAGGCAAAAATATCACAGTATTTATCAAAAACCAAGAAAACAAAATGAGTAGCCTATGTTAGAACAGACAATGTAAACAAAGAGGAAAACTATTCAATAATAAAAAATAATTTAGATAAACTTGAATGTCTAGATAGGCTCTCAACTCTTACAATAAATAAAAGCTGTAAGTGAAACCCTACTTGTATAAAATAAAGTATATTAGTAAATTCATGCTGTTATGAGAGATAGTTAAGCCTGGAATTAAAGTGAAACATAACTGATTCCCTTTACATTTCACTTGGTTTTAGAAGTTAAGAAGAAATTGTTCTAAACTGAAAAATATGACATTCTTCTGTACACATAAACTATAAAGCCTCTGACATGTTGTTCTAAGAGACTAACTCAATTTTTCCTGAATAGACCTAAAGCCTCTTTCATGGGAAACAAAAATGATAAGAAAACTATTACAATTGTGTATGACCAGTGTTAATTCGACTTTTCTGACATTCATGTTTTACATTCACACAAAGGAAATCAAAGTTTCATGAAACAATGCTTATCCTTAATACAGGCAATGCTGATACTTTTTCTATTCTTTTCTTAAAAGAATCCCGATGGCAAATTACCATATTGATTATTTGACACATCAAGTGGTCCCATAGTGGTCCATAGATTAAAAACACTGGTTTACACTTAAATCTCATCAAGACCTCTGGGCGTTTTCCCCAGAAGACAATTTATACTCACAATAACAAACATGAAATGCTTGCAAGTTTCTGTGTGAAATCAACCCAGAAATATTGCCTGACATTTCCATGTTGCATTGAAGAAGAAAGTGTCAGCAATAAAACTGCCTCTGATGAGGGAACACAATGAGGAGGGGTCTTGCTGCTCATTAGTTTTGTCGTGGGACGGGTAATAAAACGGGTCAGACCAGACACCAGCCAACGTCGAAGTGGTCCCCTGCCTGTGTTCACGAAGTCTGGCTGCGGGTTGCAGGCAAATCCCTGTGTGTCCTCGCCAGAGAAAAATGGGAGTCCAGAACTGTTCAGGCAGGTGGGAGAAGCAAACTCCCCTGTGGAGGGCTGAGGCCAGGTGGACAGAAGCGAAGGTGGCTGGCGCTATCCTGCTCGAAAACAGGCCCTGGCAGACTGTCCCTCCCACTGCTTCTGGCCCACGTCCTCGTGCTTCCATGTGACGGCTTATCACAAGAAAAAAGTGAGCTTTGAAAAACCACCTAAAAGTGTTTTAAGACACTTAAAACACTTGGTTTAATCCTTCATTTTTTTTCCTAGTAGAAGAAATAGCCCTCTCCCCAGCCCAGGCCCACCAAAATCTTAGATAAACCCCAATATACAAACTGGAGCTGCTGGTGCGTTGGACAGGAGTGCTGCAGAACCCCCCACACCCCTCATCTGTCAGTACCCCAGGCTCTGCTGTGGAGCCCTAGTTCTCCCTAGAAAAGCAGCAACACAGTAATAACTAAGCATATTTAATGATCTTCATTAAAGGCATTCAAACCATCGTCATTTGTCTCTCTCCAAACTCTGCTTATTCTCCAGCTCTCTAAACCTTACTCTAATACAGAACTTCCCACGACTTCAGCAAGTGACACTCTACCAAGAACCTAGGTAAAGCAATGTTTCTGAAATCGTCACTCTACACCTGGCTCTTCTCCTTCTACCAAACTGATGGACTGTCAGAAATAAAAGAACATCAGCTAAACCAGCAGGGTCCTTACTTCTCATTGCCTACCACACCTGCTATTACAATGCACCGGTACAGCCAACCGACCAAACTCTTCTGATAGCCACTCTAACAGAAAGCACCATTCTAAGGAAATGATTGGAATATTACAAGTTTTATGTTACTATAAAAGTATGAAAACATGAGTCAATAAAGCTAAAGCTGAATTATTTCTTAATTCTTTTCTTCTAGCAAGAAATTTCAGAATTGCTCAGACTCACCAACTCTAGCAGTGCCTAGAGGAAAAACAGCCGCTTTCCTGTCCTGTCTGATTGGTCTTGATAGGCTAAGACACAGTTATAAGAAGAGATACGTGAAGATTTAGTGCTGTCGCTACTATGCTCACGCTATAATGTGATGCTTCCTGTGATGAAGGTTAAACAAATCATCTTCTTCTTTGAAGAGATTGTCATTTATGTTTTTAAATACGTGGGCCTTCCGAGAAGCTGAGACTTTTAAAAAGGCTGAAATTAAATAATTTATCATGCTCAGTGGAAAGACGACTGCTTCTAGTAAAATAAAACTGAAGACAACTACAAGAGTACAGAAGTAGACGTTAATTCCTTGAAGAAAGTTATTTGGATGTGGCACACAGGGAAATATGATAAGTTTAACAAGTAGCAAAAGTTAAGATTTTGATAAAATCTATTAAGATACTATTGTTAGGTCTTACACTAAAAATGTAACTTTTAAAGCCTCTTCCTATAAGGAAATTACTATTTCTTCAATATATTTAATTACTTATTACATTATTTCTAAATATTTTAAGAACTCAACTCTAGATGTTCACAATTTTTTTTTTTGCATAATTAACACTTTGACATAACTTTCAAAATGATGTCTGGTAATGAAAAAAAATAGTACCTTTTCCAATTCTCTTGGTATTCGCATACAAGTGTATACTCTTTCTCTTCTTTCTGTATACTTGGCCTCATTATGTTCAAGGAAGTACCCTCTTGTTAGTTCAGCACTGAGGAACCTCAACAATGAAAGCTCTACAGAAAAAGAAAATGACAAAACAAAAAAGAACAGTATTTATCAAGGAACTTACATGCTAGCTGGGGCCACAAGTAATATACATATAAAACAAAGAGACCAAAACAAAGTAGTCTATAATTCTGTGCCTAGAACTGAATGACTACACATAAATGAATAACAAATATATATATCTCTATACAGATATATATATATATTTTTTTGGAGACAGGGTCTTGCTCTGTTGCCTGGGGTAGAGTGCAATGGCATCATCATAGCTCACTGCAGTCTTGAACTCCTAGGCTCAAGCGATCCTCCTGCCTCAGCCTCCCTAGTAGCTAGGACCACAGGTGCACGCCACCACACCTGGATGATTTTTCTATTTTATGTAGAGACAGGATCTTGCTATTGCCCAGGCTGGTCTCAATAGCAAATATTTTTGAGAAAATTACTGTTCTGTGTGGTATAAACTGAAAATGTCACAGGAATATGGAAGAGAATGATTACTAAGAGCTAGAATAGTGAGAAAGGCATTTTTTGAGAGCTCAGTTCTGGGTCTTAATAGGAGGTGATATAGAACCTGGACTGACGGAGAAATGCAGGGAAAAAGAGTAGCCACCAAAAATACATGAAGTGAATATCTAAATAGTCAAAAGGGAGCCACATCACCTAAGAGGCATTGCTTCAGTCTAAGAACAACCCTGGGTGAACTATCACTCCCTTCTTAGTTCAGCCTGAGAGAGCCTGCAAGAGTGTCTAATAAGTAATAATAATAAATAATGCCATTTCCCTACATGAAGACTTACCAACACAATAATCAAAATAGTTACACAAAGTAGAACCTCAACCAGATCTGAAAAACCTCCCTTTCCTTGAATCTTTCCATTCGCCCACATTTCCTCTGTTCCTCTGAAGCGAATTATTCCAGTCATCTCATCTCAGATGAGAAAAGTAAGGCCAAAGGAAGTTAAATGCTTTCTTTCCACTCAGCTACAACAGAGACTTACGCTGAGAAGCGGAGGCTGTGGAGCTTGAGCCCACCCCTTTCGTGTGTTACACCTCCCTGATGGCCTGTCCCCTCAGTGGCCTTCAGCACCCCTTTCTTCACCTACATCTTCCTACTCTTACTCTGCAGGAGACCAGACTCTTTCAGAACTCAGGCTACCAAAACATTTCAAATCGTCCTCTTTGCTCTGAGCTGGCCTTGTGGTCTTTTTGCCAAATGTGGCATAGATGTTACTTCCAAAAAAATGACAGAGGGAGAAGGATGATTTCATTTCTGTGTATCTACTTAAGGAGTTGCACCTTCTATGAGTGCTGGGATCTAAAGTCTGCATGTAAGGGGACCGTTTATAGTCAAAAATACCCTTGAAAAGCTCTTAGGAAGACTTAGAAGCAGATTTTAACTATGGTTCTAAACAAAGGATCTAAAATAGCTTACCTCCTCCAGGACTGGAACAGATCCCTAGTTCTCCAAGCATCATGTCATGGGGCTTGCTTGCTTATAGTTAGGGTTTATATTATGTGTATGTGTAGTCACACACTTCCTTATGTTTAGGATTTATACCATATTTATATGAGTACATACACACATACTTCTTTAAATACCAGATTCATAATCTGCTGGGAGAGTCAGTGATACCATGAGAGATATCTGGGGATGAAACAGAGAGAAAACCAGCCTTCCTTCCACCTACACCTGTCTAGTGCAGGGACAGGCAGAACCATCGAATGCACTATGCGCACTGTACTTTCTCTTTTTAGTACGCTTATAGTTGAAGTCATGTGGGTTAAATGTATACAAGATGTAAATACAGATGTAAATATATCTACTGTAGATATTAACAGATTTCCAGACTTAAAGGTCTTAGTCTAACCAAATTCATGCAGAGTAAAACTTTTGGTTAGGAACTTTCTAACATGTTGAAGGCTGGCTAGAAACAGAACAAGATCTGTTCTTCGAAGGGGAGAAAAAGAAAGCCTTCTGAGCTGCAAACAATAAGTATAAAAGATCAAAATTATACTCAAACTCAGTTCAGTTTTCCAATTAGGAAGAATGTTTTGATTAGCTAATATCTATAAATGTCAATTCTTTCACGTAAAAACTGAGAACAGGACATTCAGAAAGCACAAGAGATTCACATATCTTATTTTTCACTCAGTCCAGAGGTCACTCCCCCGTACTCTCTGGGCAGCATCTGACTCTGCGGCTTCCCTGTCCCTCCCTGCCACCCCACCCTCCTGTCAGTGGTGCTCTTCTCTCTCCAATGGCTGACTTTTCTGATGCAAGTCTCTTAGATGGCTCCTCCTCCTCTACCTGACCCTAAAGTGTTTGCTGGCTTGGTGCTCTACTCGCCACAGTAAAACGTTGGCCATCTTTTAACACCGGTATTCTCCGATGTGTCCTCTTCCACCTTTTCTTTTTGTTTCCCATCTAAATCCTGAAGCTACCGCATCCTGAGCTCTGGCCCCCTGACCCATATTTCCACTGCCTCTTGGGTAGTTCCACCTGGATACCCCACAGACCACCTTCCCCACTGATTTTGTGCCTGTCCCAGAGCCTGACTTTAGCTCCTGGCCTCACAAGTGATATAGCTGCCACGCCAGAGGTCCAAGGCCAATCTTGATAATCTCTCTCTTCTCACCAAGCCCTACTAATTCTTCCTCTAAAACATTTATTATCTCCCCCATCCCCTACCTTCTTTCTATACTCTACCCTAGTTTGGTCCTCTCCAACTCTCTCAGGTCACTGCAAAAGCTTTCTGACTTTCCAATCTCTTTTCCCTTCAATGCTAACAGCACGCACGTGCGCACACACACACAGATTATCGCTCTGCCGAAAACCTTCCTGGCTCTTCCTTATCTCCAGGATAAAGTCCTACCTCCTCAGTGTCGGTGACACCAGATGCCCTACGACTTGGCCCTAAGCCACTTTCCAGTCATGCTTCACACTCGCCTCCCCTGAGTCCCTAGGTCATAACTGTCTGCTTATATTACTTTCCATTTCTCCCAAACACATCAATGGGTTCACACTGCTCCTTGGCCCAAGAGGAGGGTCAGGTTTCTTCAAGTGAACATGCTCAGATGTCACCTTCCCTGTGAAGACTTCTCTAAGTTTCCCTGGGCAGAATCCATCTTTTCCCCTGCTTGGCTCCCACAGCACCCGCACTTGCCTGTGCTCTCTGCAGCGTACTAAACTAAACTCATCTTCTTGTCTGGTTTTCTCATTCACCTTTGCATCACCGGGGCCCAGCACATAATAGGTGCTCAACAAATGTTTGCTAAAAGAAGACATGGATCAGAGAAGAAGAAGAAAAATCACAGAGGAGTGTGTGGCAAGAGAGAACAGAAACAGAAACAAGTTAAAAGCTAAAGATGAAGTGGAAAGGGAGATGACTGAGTTAAGAATTACAAGGACACAAAATGGAGCAGCCAAATCAGAGTCCCCTTAGGAGGCAGCAGCAAAGAACAGAATCAATGCTTAGGAGAGCTGAGAAAGTGATGCAAAAGGCAAATTGGGTTAAACTTTCGGGTGGGTGATTTGTTTTTTCTGATATAACTTCTGGCATTTTCCCATTTTTAACACTGAATTTCTCTATTGAAAGATGATCTATATGAATAAAAAAGTGGAATTAATCAAAATATCCAACATTAGTGGAACTGCTTGATAAATAACCATTTCTCAGGACAGAACTGTCCTGAGAATAGAGGAGCGAGCAGGGAAAGGGTGAAAAGCTTCACTCCTCAGTGCAGCAGCCATAGAAGGGGGGTGGCAGGCACACCTCTGCTCTGGATACATCTGAGTGAAAGGTAACCTAACAGGTAGCTGAACCTCAACCCCACTGCCCCCCCCCACAGCCCCCCAGAGAACAGAGTGCCATGATGCAGTCACAGCCTGTGAGTGCCCTCGTCGGGACATCCACAGTGAGTGCAAGCAGAAAAGCTGGGCAGCCCACGACTGTGTCATCTGGGCTAAAGAGATACAGAAACAGATTATTGCACAATAATTTTAAATTTAAAAAAGCAAATTAAAAAAGTTTATTTAGAAAATCATCCTCTATAATAGTGTCTTCCCTGGTGAGTGCAGATGACAGCTTTTACCATAGTAAGAGTTTGGCATGAGCCACAGAAGAAAATGGAATTAGCAACCAGAGGAAGGGAGTTCTAGCACCAGCTCTCTCACACATTAGCCCCGTGACCCTGGTCAAATCATAAATGCCAGTTTCACAGATGAGAACGTGGAGGCTTAGAGTGTCGTTTTTTTTTGTTTGTTTGTTTTTTCCTTTGTGGAGAAGGGGTCTCACTATGTAGCCCAGGCTGGTCTCAAACTCCTGGCCTCAAACTAATCTGCCTCCTTGCCCTCCTAAAGTGTTGGGATTACAGGCATGAGCCACCGTGCCCGACCTAGAGCAATTTTTTTGACACCTGTTACCTGCTTGCCTTCCACAAGGCAAGAAGGGACTAATAGAATATTTATATGAAAGCATATGAAAACCACAAAGCATGACATAATATCTTGAACTATTTACTATGAATTTCACAAGTTCTGTAGTATTAACCAATTCTGGTTTGGTGGTTACCTAATATTTATTGATGTTATATCTGCAATCTTGGTTCTATGGTTAAAAAGTAATATGCCAAATAAGTATATTTAACAAACTACATAAGTAACTAATTTTCTATAAATAGATTATCATGCAACATATACACATGAAAGCGTTTTAACTATGTTATAAATACAAAACAATGTTGTGTCAGGATTCTATCTCTAGACTATATAAAGAATTTCAGTTATAAACACCAATTTAGATTCTATGAGATTTTAAAAAATCAAATCATAAACAGCTAACATATTTTGAGTGCAAAGCTCTCACAACTATGAAACAGATTATATTGTTACGTCCATTTTGCAGATGAAGAAACCAAGGCACAGAGAGGCTAAGGAAGTCTCCAAGGCCACACAGGAAGCAAGTGGTAAAGCCCAAATTCATAGTCAAGGAGTCTATCACTAAAGTGTGTACTTTTCACCATTAGAATACTTTGCCTATCATTGTCTCAAGCACTTTTGCAAACAGGCCACCGTGTGTTCTTTCTGGAAAACTAGAACCTGCTTCCCCTCCTTTCTCTGTGCTCCCACAGCACCATGGGCTTATTTCTGTGAAGCTACACTGTTAAGTATCTGGCTCCCTCATGAGACCATGAACTTTTTAAGAGCAGGTACCATGTATCTCGATGTTCCCCAAGTCTAGCCCCCAGTGAGTTCTGAATGTAAGGGCACTCTTTGTGCACACACAATTAATGCCATGCCAATGAACTGGGGAATGGCTTTAAAGATACATTAAAGCAATATTAAAAAACAAACAAACAAACAAAAAAACAACAACAAACCAAGCTTTCAAGGAGTTAAATATCTTGAAGGCTTTATCCTACCTCCTTCTCACCCTCCCCTGGGGAAGGAGCTCTGATTAAGGGATTAGGATCCTTCCACTTTATGGAATGAGAGAGTTTACAAAGGTCTTGCACACATTACCTTACACATTTCCCACAATTATGAGTTCTAAAGAGAGCAGTTAATGGCATTCACATTTTGCAAATATAGAAACTGAGGTTCACAGAGGTAAACAGATTTATCCAAAGATACAGAAAAGTTAAGGGGCAAATTGGGAATAGATTTAGCATGCTTTCTCCCCAACATAATTATCACCCATCTATCTGAAAATTATACCAAGAGAAAATGACCTGGCCCTAATCTGGCTTTCATTCACGCTGAGGAGGAAGGAGAAAGCATTGCCTGGTTCAGCTGCCTCGTTCTCCCAGCCATCAAGTGAGCCTTGCTGCTTCGTCTGGTCCACATCCACCTTCGCCCACAGTAGGCTACTCAATCTTCAGTGTCAAAGTGTACTGTGTTTCAGTGTTTTTGTTTTGTTGAACATTGTTCTCTAGCATTCTACAGACCCGTCTGAACTTATTTGTCCTGTGATTTTGGGTATACTTGCCTGGCTAAGTATTTAGGAAGGCTACTGTTCTTTACCTGTGGATATCACTCTTCAGGAACTGTTACTACATCTTAACATTTTCCATACTCTGGTGATGTTTTATTCCTTCTTAGAAAAATAGTCATTCTCATTTGTTATGCAAACATCTGCCTTTGCATTTAACAGCAAACAAATTCTTTCCAAAATGAAATAATCCAAATATTTATTTTATTTTAGAGACAGGGTCTCACTCTATCATCCTGGTTGGGGTGCAGTGGCTTGATCATAGTTCATTGTAACCTCGAACTCCTGGGCTCAAGCAATCCTCCCCAGCCTCCCAAAGTGCTGGGATTACAGGTGTGAGCCACTGTACTCAGCCCAAATATTTATTTTCTGAACACTGACAACTTTTTAGATGTCAACCAGTTTTAGTTCATTTATCTAGATATTACTAAGAAAAAATATCACTCAGTAAAAGTCTTTCAAAAGTAGAAATATTTACTGTTTAATTATAACATAAATAAGTGCTTCTACATTAGAACTAAGTTTTATCAACTGTGAATATTCAATAATACCAATTATAAACCCAAATCAATTCCTCTAGCATATTTTTATTCAATATTAATCTCCTATTACAAAATTGCTGTGATCTAGTACCTTAAATGGAGAAAAAGTATGACATAAATTGCTTCTTCCTCACCTCTAAAAGAAGAAATATTATGTTTAATTATCTTTTCAAAAAAAATTTTGCCTATTTATTTTCTGTAGACCTCCTTTGTAGTCATTAATTATCTTCTGAGAAAGCTTATTTTACAAACAAGAACCTAGAATAAAAAAGCATTAATTAAAAGCAATGAGTAATCATAAATATATTTGTATGTTCAGTAATGTCTAAATATATCTTTCTTAAAATAGCATCGAACATTTAAAAAGATGGAAAGTAATATTGGTTAACTGTTAGGAAAATATGAAACATGCAAATCTTCACAGTCTTAAATAATGTAAAACTTTAATAAACTTTATTAAGATTCCACTAAAATATTACATGTAAGTTTATTAAACAAATATACAGGCACACCATTGTTAAGGCCAATCAGTAATCAGCTTTTCTCAGAATCAATAATACAACAGCAATTCTGCCTAAGTCAAATGTAAGAAAAGGAACCATTTTACACAGTATATTCAAGTTTTTAAGACCTTCAAAAAATGTTTATAGTCTCATTTAAGGAAGTAAAGAACAGGTAGAATATTTATGAATTTATAGATGGAAAGCAAGTACAAAAAGAGTAGTGACATTTTCCAAGATCATAAGGTTATGAAGCAAAGGGTTAAAAATAGGAACAGAGGCCAGGCACAGTGACTCAAGCCTGTAATCCTAGCACTTTGGGAGACAGAGGTGGGAGGATTGCTTGACATCAGAAGTTCAAGACCAGTTTGAGCAAGATCAACTTGAGCAAGAGCAAGACCCAATCTCTCCAAAAAATTGAAAAATTAGCCAGGCACGGCAGCCTGTGTCTGCAATCCCAGCAAGCTGGGAGACTGAGGCAGGAAGATCACTTTAGCCCAGGAATTTGAGGTTGTAGTGAGCTATGACAATGCCACTGCACTCTAGCCTGGGGCAACAGAGTGAGACCCTGCCTCAAAAAAAAAAAAAGGAATAGAATATTATTCAGCTGACACTCAATGCTACATAGTTTTTCTGGACACTTCTTTTACACAAGTATTCCCCAAATTGGAGCACAAATGAGCTGCTAAGACTGAATTCTGGAGGGTAAATTAGGTTGAAGTTAACCAGTTTAAAAAGCTAAGATACTGAACTGATCAAAGACCAAAATAAGTAACTTTTCATTGTTTGTTTAGTTTATATATACTAAGTAAAGCAAATGAGAATTTTAAAAGCAGAGTAATAGTTTGATAGAAGAGAAGCAGCTAATTTTACTTTGTATCAGGGTTGTAGTTGCCTAATTTTCCAGTTTTAAAATTATTTTTATTTGCAAATAAGAAATTGACTCCAGAGCAAAATTTCAGTATCAGTCAGCATTTAATCATCCATCAGGTTAAGTCTGGGGCCATAAGGATAACTATGTAATATATTCTATGGAGGGTAAAGACTGGTTACATGAAAACATATTTTATTAAAAATGTGGTATCTGTAAGAAGAACTTGATAAAATTTCAAGAACACAAATAATAGAAAATAGTGAGTATGAATAGTTAAAAACCTTTGTCCTGCTCAAAATGTTTTGTGGGAATTGCTAAAAATTCTGTTGACTTTTCTGGGTTTCAGTCTTTCTTCCTGCCTCTGCTCAGTCTATGGAGGTAAAGCAAGAAGAGGTCTAACAATGGGTAAAGGCAAAAAGGGAAGCAAAAGAGATGGAAGAATCACCATTAAAGAAGGAAAGAAATAGGTCCCCTGGCACCATTACCATTAGAAACAGTATTGTGCACCCATATCTGATGCAAACTCTTTTGTTTCGCAAGCAATACCTATCCCTATGCATCTCCAACACCTATACTACATAGGTATTGTTTCATCCTCACCAGTAGGTGCTACATTTATTTTGCACCAAGCCTTCTGCCTTCTGTTAAGCCTTCATGGTGACTAGAACCAACTTGGATGCTTCTGATACTAAACTACTTAGCAGTGGCTTTAGGAAACAGAGACAAATGGATTAGGCAAGCACTCTAAGCAAGTACAGAGTCTAGAAAGCAATTCAACAACCAAACCAAGCCAAGAACACAGATTGCCTAATTCTTAGTCCAAGGTTGGCTTGCTGGACCTACATGCCCAAATGAAAATAAGGTTATGCAGATACTCTCCCACCTAGAACTTCTGCAGATGAGTCAAGTGAGGAACAAGCACAAAACCATGATAATATGTACTTATTTGGTTTTATGTCAAAAAGGCAATAGAAGCTGGTTGTATTTTTAAGAGCAGGAAAAAAAGAATACAAAAGAAGTGAATCTGCAGTTCTTGATAAACACTATACCCAGAGTCCAAGGCCAGTGACCACACAGGCAACAGTGAAATACCTAATGACCATTCTGGACAGCAAATGAAAATAGGAATGATGAGTGTGAGACGCATTCTAACTAGGTTCAGGTGTAAGTACTAGCATCTGAGATAAGTTTCAGTCTACTGTCAGACTACATATATAAAAGCCAAAAAAGGCTTTACTGTAAGACTACATATATAAAAGCCAAGTGATAGAAGAGTTGGTTAAGAAAAAGAAAACTTATATTTGATGTAGATACATGTACGATATATGGTATATATGGCAGTTTATATAAACCAATATGCATATCTATTTTCTAAACAAGGACAGGTATAAAACAAACAAAAAAAAACCTCAAACACTACATTTTATTTTGATTTATTTTACTCAGATGCAGAGAAATTGGATAAGCACCTAATATGTATATTCATTTAGGGAATCTTAGGCTGTTAAGACTGATCAACAAATGTCTTATTTATGAGTCTCACCTAATGCCTGATCCCTAAGGCTAGTGTGACCCAGCAAAAACAGAGTGGCCACTGTCATCTCTCCCCACACAAAACCAATGAAACTGGGAAAACAATGAGGACTCCCCAACAGCTAAAGCTTGAAGTGCCCCTCTAATAATGACATCCAGCAACTATGGGCTAAACATCCAGCTTTAAACATGTTAAGTAAACCATGCTCAGTGAACCATGTTGATGAAGAATGGATGCATGGTGTGATGAAGTCTATGGAAGTCCAGGTATCCAGAGCCATCCGGAAAGAGCCAGGTAAGAGTGTTAGGTATTACTGCAAGAGCACAAGATCAATGCTCATCAAAAAAGGCTACTGATAATTTCATCTCCTCTCCATGCAAACAACAGAAAAAGGCTTTAAAATTGTTGGCCTTTCTGTAATTCTAAAATATTTTAAAGAACTATAATGAAACCTGGCCACATTTATTTCTATTTGCAACAGAGCACTTTTAATATCCAAATCTAAGTAAACAGACAGCTAAGAGATTTAACATTTTGCCTTACTAAGATCCTGCCAATTCAGAAAGTAAATACTCTTGCAAGCAAATGTTTAATTGAACACTAAACCAAATAAAGTAGAGTTGACAATTTTTAAGAGGTTAACTGAAAAGGACTGAACAATGCACAGTTTGTATTTAATTTTTCAAAGATAATGGACAGTTTCAAAATTGAACCTATGTCTTGCTCTGAGAATCAGCAAATCAATTAGGAACTCATCAGATCAGCTTTATGTCCACTAACTACTCCTACAATTTCAATACCCCAGTACAATCAATGATGGAGTCAGCCTTACAACTAAAACATCTATTTGCATGAGCTGCAGGAAATAACGGCTAACACAACCCACATTAAGTACTAGAAACAACTTTTTAGTTGGAAGAAATTTAATGGAGCTATGGTTCAGCTGCTGTTCAAAGCTTAAACTTATGTAAGAATTAAAACATTGGGATCACTCTACATATGTAACACACACATCTCAAAATCTTCCTTTTTCTTTTAAACCTAATATGCAACTGCAATATGAATACAAATGCAATTTTTAAAAAATTCTTTAGAAACAAGAATAAAATCCTATAGAAACTGCAACATTTTAACAATACGCTTAAAACTAATCATTGAAAGAATTCAGAAGTACTCATTTTCTTATGTAGTAAATTCCTTTTTTTTTGGTTTAAGTTTCAGTTTAAGAAAAGTTCACATGTAACGTTTTAAGGAGTGCTCAATATTTCTATTCCGGGCAAAACTACCGAACTTCAGTCATTATCACACTGTTAGCTATGTCTGTGAAAAATCTATCTGGAGGGCAAGTTAACAGGTTTCTGTGGCTCAAGTTTTCTTAAAATACAGAATAAAAAAGTCACCGTGGCATGAATATAATTAAGAAATCAGCGTGCGCTTCTCATTTTTGAGCTCCCTTAGACTTGCGAGATGTCCGCCAACGTAAAGACCTTTCCAGAGCAAAGTGACCCAGGACAGAACTTCCCCGGCCGCAGCCCTTCCACACCTGGCCTGGCGCTGGCCGCGGGGACCTGGGGGCCGCGCGTGGAAGCCGCCCGAGGAGCTGTCAGCGGCCGCGGAGCCTCGGCAGCCTCGGCGGCCCCGCGCCGAGGGGGCGGCTGGAGCACGGGCGGCCCTGGGAGGCGGCGGCGGCCGCGGGGCTCGCGGGCCAGGGTCCCAAGGTACCCCCGCCACCCTCGGTCCCCGGCCGACCCCTCGGGGCCGGTGCTGCGGCCTAGCGCCGCCGCCCGCCTCACCTGTGCGGCCGCGGCGCCTCTCCCGCCGCCGGTCGCTCTCGTAGAAGCCCAGCGTCTCCGTGTGCTGAGGCGCCGATGGGAGCCCCTGGCCGCCGCTGCCGTCCGGCTGCTCCGCTTCGCTGCGGCCGTCCCGCTCCTGGCCGTCCACGCCGCCACCGCCGCCTTCTCCCGGGACGGCCGCGTCGCCGAGGCCCGCCATGTTCCGAGCACAACAAACTGTCCCTGCCGCCTCCCTCCAGTTTCTGGCCCAGCCTCCGCCTCCGGCCGGCCCCCTCCCCGCCTCGCCCCGCCCCTCGCCGGAGCCCGGGCCGCCGCCGCTGCCGCCATCCGCTGCCCGCCGACCGGCGCGCGCCATTGGCGTCAGCGGCGCGTGCGAGACCGCCGCCGCTACGGCCGCCGCCATCTTCTTCCTGCCCTCGCCGTGGCGGGCGGCGGCTTCCCGCCTGCTGGCGGGCTCGGGCGGCCGGGGCACCGCTCCTGGTTCCATGCAGCCGGGCCGCGCGGCCGGGGAGAGAGAATGTCTCCGGGGCTCGGGTCGGAGGCCCGGCGGGAGCGGGCCGGGGGCTGCAGCGGCGGCGGCCGGCGGCGGGTCAGCAGCAGAGCCCCGGGGCGGCGTCTGCAGCGTTCGCTGCCCGTTGTCTGCGAGGTTTCCCGCAGCCCGCCCGGGGCCCCTCTTGCAGGCTCTGTGGCCGGAGTGCGCCGGCGCCGCCCGCCCGGCCTTGTCACCAGTGGCGCGGCCGCGGGAGCCTGGCTCCAGGTCCCCGATCCCTGCGAGTGTCGGACCTGTGTGTCCGCTATTTTGGTTCCGTCTCTTCTGCATATTTATGATCGTCCGTCACATTCCCTGGTCTCTGGGTGTCTGTTGGCAGTTTCCAAATCACTTGGGCATGAAGGAGCTTGGGGGAGCTTCACAACAGGTGGGGGCGCGGAGGGGAGGCGACCGGCCTGGGCACTCAGCTGGATGAGCGGAGTGCTTTATGCGTTTAGCGCGCCCGCGGACATTCTAGACTGCCTTTTAGGATTAGGGTTAGGAGATGGCCTTTGTCCGCCACTGTGTCCTTGCTCCGTCATTTTACTTAGTGCTGAATCTGTCCTTTCCAGTTTGGCGTGTGGCGCTGCCCCGAGCGCTGTGTCAAGACCACCGGGCGCTGGGGCCGAAGAAGCGAAGATGCCCTGGGTTCCGGGAAGACGCAGGCACCGCGGCCACCTGCTTCTCACATGAGTGCTGTGCGCTCCAGTGAGGGGGACAGTGGTACCTCGATTTCCCAACTTGGGTAGTCACCTGTGCCTTTTTACCCTTTTGATTTGCAAAAGCAAAACCGATTCCTCCGCGAAAACTAGGCTGCCTGGAAACGTCCCTAGACCTAAACTTGAGAACCAGATATAAACGTGCCTGAAGAGAGGAAAATCAGGCTCGTGCTGATTTATCAGAAAGGCCCTGTGAATTCTGTTGTCACTAACGGCTTACCTGGTGGTAAACACTCAGCAAGTTCTAAAAAGAGAGGACTGCTTTGAGCAGCACAACCACCTGGCAGTCAGGCAGCAGGGTTGAGGGACCAAGATGGACTAAAACAGTCCAGCAGCTGGGAGCCCACCGTGGCCCAGCCTGGCGGAAAGGAACCTCCTTATCCGTCTGCATGAAACAGGACAGCTCAGAGGATTACATTTCTAAATTATTCCCATGACCATCCTCCATGAAATTCTGTTTGGGTTGTATTTGGTCAAAACTGAGTCTTCCTGAACCAATAGAAAACAAATGCTCTGATCAAATCTTTAAAATCATTTTGAAAATAAAAAGGTATGCAAAATTATGGCCTCTAAGGTTCCTTTCAGCTCCTTTTATAGGGAAACATCGTCCCCATTCCATTAAGTACTGATTGTCAAGAATGAAGTAGGCTTTTATTGCTATGTTTGTGTCAGTTTCCAATTACTGTCTCACCACATTTATTGGGTTATTGCACCTGCCTTTCACTCAACAGGAGCTGGAAGTGAAGGAATCCCAAATTCTGTTTCCTACAGCAGCTAGTGGTAGGAATGGATTTCCTTCATCTTCATTATCAGGCCTGGGGAAAGACATTGTGTTGCAAAGGCTGTGCCTGTCCTTTGAAATAGCAAGGAAAGGAAGGGAACGGCTGTTGTCTAGGCTGGGTACTGAAGGTGTTACAGCCAGCAAAAAGAGCAAACTGGAAACAGGGGAAAGTTGAGGGATTTGCAACTTCTCATCTTTTTGGTCTTTTCACTGGAGCTGCATTATTTTATCTGACTGTTGTGAAATTGCACGATTTCAAACCCATATTGAAGTCAACATGCTAACAAGCATTTTTAAAACAAACGTAAATAATTTTTTCAATTAACACTATTTTCCCCTGTATAGGTATTGATAATTAGATAATCAACTGGCTTATTGTATGTGGAAAGTTGTTTTCTTTGATTTAATTCAACTTACTGCAACTTCTTCAGAATTTAGGAAAGGGAATTTTCAAATATGTATTCTTAATCTTCAAAATATTGTTACAAATAATCTTAAACATAAGCAATATTTGTACAACATAGTAGAACCAGCAGTTCTCTGAGAAAAATAGCAGTTAAAATATCATCATGCACTTTATATTAGTTATAAAAAGAAAGGTAGAGACTTAAATTTATAGTACTACCATTAGAAAACAAGAGTAGCTAAAAAACATAGCAATGCTGGCCATTAAGCAGATATCAAATGACATTCTGAGTTAAGTTATAAGATAAAACAAGGATTCAGACAGCAATAAGCTATAGAAATTCAGCTTAAACATTGAATTATTGTGAATTATTATTCCATAATAAAATGGCGTGCTCTAACATGTCATTGTGCTAGCTGAAAGTATAAAAGTACTAGTGAAAGAAAAAAAATACTCCATTGGTGGGAAATAATTTCAATAAAGGAAAGTGATGAATATTGGATGTGAGTTCAGAAATGAGAAGTTGAATCTTGCAGTTGTTACATCCACTATGTGGCTATTGTTGCAAAACACAAAATATCGTTTTTAAAAGAATGGAAATTTGGTGAGTAGTATACACAACATTTAAAACTAAATTACATAATTTCATATTTCAATAATTAAAGATTTAACAATTGAGATTTTGTGACCAAACAAAATACATTGAATGCATTGTGTATAAACCATGAATTCAAAGCTCTAGGATATTTTCGTAATGAAGCCTATAAACTCTTATTGCTTAATGTCCAAGCCAAATCATTATGGTCTACCATTTCATGAAATAACAAGAGTTTAAAATAAGTCATGTTTTTCAGTTTGCATATCTGCATTTTTCTCCTAGGAGTAGCACAGTGTAGTACAAAAAATGTTGGGCCTATAGTTATAAGCCTTGGAAAAGACACTGTCTTGGATATGTATTTACTATGTGACCCTAGAAAGACAACCACTCGGCCCACAGTGTCTTTCCTTGGTAAGTGGGGGCAATACCCATTCTATAATGGGAGCTAAAAAATATATGATTTTCTTTTTTCTTTCTCCTTAGCAGTAGCTTTGAATACTTCCTTTCATTTAGACTACATAGTTTTCATTTTCCAACTACAAAGCAATTTATCTTTTGATGGCACTTCTAGTATATTGGCCCTAAAATATGTGTGAAATTAGTTTCACATGCTTTTCCAGAGTAACATAAACATCAAAGTGCTTTGTTAACTTGAAAGAACTCTGAATTGTGAAAAGGCCAGGACTCTCTCACCCTCCAACTAAAGTCTTTGACCAAAGGAGCACAGGTGACCCCTCTCGCTACTTCATTTTCTCACTTGTAGAATATTGGACTAAATGGTTCTGATTGCCTCTTCTAGCTCCCAAATATTGTGTTAAAATCCATGCAAACCCTTTTTTAGATTCTTGGAACCCTGGGTTAAAAATAGTAGATAGACCTGCACTATCAAGATTTGTAGAATAGTATGAAATCCTTAAGAGAGTCACTTTGTAATTGGGTCTAAATTTTGAATGCAGGGAATTCAAATGCAGTAACTGTTGATCCCACATCAAAGGCATGGAAGTCTTTACACACCTTCATTATGTTCTGTGCATTACTCCTTCATCCCTCGGCATGAGGAATGATGAGTTCTCCCTGGCCTTCCAGAACTCTAAGGCTGTTGTTCTCACCCCAGGCCTCAGGGTTTCCGTATTTTGAACAAGTTTCCTGTATTGTATTCCATGCACACCCTACATCTGAGAACACTGCTGTCAGGTGGCATTAGGAACACCTGAAGTGGTATTTGAGACAATTACTTAGTAATCATTGTACAGTTAATTTTTGTAGTGTAGATTCAGACACAGAATACAGTTTGAATTGCATCTGTATTTCTCAATTGAAAATTTACTTGAACATTACATGACTCCTATTTTCCAAACCATAAATGCCACGTGTCTGTATTCACAAACTGTACTCCTGAATTTAATTTATTCACCATTTTGTCTTCAAAGAGAAAAGTGAGAGTTGATGTTTTTAAAAAATCTGAACAGCTTTGCAACTGATGTTCTAAAGAAATAAAATATATGACTAAGCCCAGAGCAGGCCTTTGCACTAAGTTTATGTGAGTTTATTGAATCTCTGGGTTCCAGTAATAATATTTTCTATCTTTGGCAATCATTTTTGGACTGATACTCATTATGTTTTATCTGCTCTGGGCTTTATTCCATGGATTTTTAAAGGACACTAGCTCAGTTTGTTTCTGGAAGATGTAGCACAAAGTAGATAATATGGCTTTGATTCTAACGTACCTGTTACAACTTAAAACAGTCATGAGCAAAATCTTATTTCTAAAAACGGTTTTTTGGCATGAGAATATATAACTGAAACCGTTGTAAACAGGACTTTTTGAAAACTATTCTTTCTTAAAAGGGATATTTTGTAAACGATTTCTATTCTGAAGACCTAAACATAGGTTCTGTTTTTGTAATAAAAGTGTATAAACTTATAAAAATATATGTTTTATTAGCTAATAGAATATTTTATTCATGATGAGATATAAGGTTTATTTTCTATTGGATCTTAAATCTCTGGAAAATTCCAAAATGCTGATGAAAGGGACCCTGATAATGACTCAGTAGATGTTCTATCTCAGGTTTCTCTCTTTGAGGAGAAAGAACATTGCTCATTTCTCATTATCATGATAAAAAAAAATAGATATGTCATGTTTGAAACTGTTTTAGTCATTCAGTCAGTTAATTAACAAGAATCTATTTGTAGAATAAACTCAGACTTTCCAATAAATTTCTTGATAACTGTCAAAAATCCTTTTTTATAATTCCAGCTAGCAAAGACTTTAATTTTAGAATTCAGGAAGCAGAAGAGATTTTATTTACCACCTAATTTATATGGTTAGTCCTTTTGGATTTTGCCTTTCAGAATTATTATATTATCCTGTTTTTGTTACTCCCGAATGGTGAATTCTTTATTGTTTCTTTGGCTACACATCAAATAGTTGGTAACTGGAAGATTTTATTTGATATGTAGGCTAGATTTTTATTTTTTTCTAGTGTTTCTAGTTGAACTCTCATGGATTAAAATAACTGAGTAATTTTTCTCTTTATATCCATGTCCTTTAAATTTAGGCTGTCATCATCTTGTAATTAGTGATCATTCTGCTCATTAATCAGGGTTTCCATTTCTTTCTCCTTCTTGTTTCTTTGATACTGAAAAGTGAATGCACTTAAGCATTCACTTCTGTTACTTAAGCGTTATCTCTTTTTATGCAAACCCAAGTACTTACGTTTCTTTTGTCTTGATTACCAAAATTTATTGTAAATGCATAATACATTTTGAGATTTTCAAAGTAATCTCAGAGTTTTTGCCTTCTGGGTTTTAGAAATTTGTTTATCTGATTTCAAGGCCTTAGATTTTCAAGTTGCTCTTTTATATTTATTATATTCCCCTTTTCTATTCAATTCTAAGTTTATGTTTATATGTAAAATGCCTCTGTTGTTTCTTGACATTTTCCAATTTAGTATCAATTTCAAATAATGAACAACTGTTTCCTGCTTGTCTTATATATGGATGCTTAATAAATACTATAATTTAGGTATACAGTGTCATGGAACAGAACAGTACTGTGGTTAATTTTTTAAAACAGCAATAAAAAAAAAAGTTTTGTGGCTTTAGCAAGCATTATTTTCTTGTGACAGTTTTATCCTCCTAATTATGCTTTGCCTAAGCTGATTATAACATTAATTCACATTCCCCGGAGCATGTACCCACTGATGACAGATATATGCTGGGTTTAAAAATTTGGCATGTGTAATTCACACATAAATATTTGATTGCTTAAAAAATTGAAGCTAAATCAAATGCTGGTCATTATTTATTATCTCTTAACTTACAGTCTGACCTTTCATTTATATATTTATCTATGCAGTAACACCAGTTGTATAAATAAAAATTCATTCTTAGTGCTGCAAACCGTTTTTAAATATTCAGGTTTAATATTTATTACAGTACTAGTATTTATGATCTGACATGGTTGGCTAGATATCCTTTTTCTGAACAATATTAAGTTTCATGCAATTTGATTCCATTTGTAGAAGCTTGATACACACTTACATAGTTTTTACTTTATCTTAATGTAGCCAACAAAATGAGTCTCATATTATGTAATTGAAGGTACAAAAATAAGTTGATTCTTTTGACTTTGAGCGACTTAAAGTCTACTCCAAATCTGTCATTTGTTTCCCTCTAGCATTTTAATAATGTTCTGTAGAGAATGCCTAATTGATATGATTAGGCTTCTTTATTGGTGTTTTATGGACTGTGTTCTGTTTTATGAACAGTGTAACTGGCTTCTCCCTTGAAAGAAAATAATTTCCTTTGCATTAGGTGTATCTTTTTTTTTTTTTAAAGAATAACTTCTCAGCAAGAGTTTTTCTTCTGAGTATGTGTTTTTTTAAACTAAATTTTTTAGAAAGGCAGTATCTGTTAATCCTTCAGGGACATATATAAACACACAGGTGGATTCACCCATGCAAGCATTTGTTTTTGACTAATGAATAGTTTTCTCAAAACAATCTGTTCCTTTGCTTCTGTGCCAAAGTGGGTAAAATATTTGTTTGGGACTAGACCATAAAATGTCATCTTGCATGATGGCACTAAGCTAGAAAAAATCATCAGATAGAGAGAGAGCAGAGTATAATGGAGAAGGCTGTAAACTTGGAGTCAGGAGGCCTGGGTTAGGGAGTCTGCTCCTTACTAGTTGTGAAACCTAGATGCACTATGGGCCACAGTTTCTGATTCATGTAACAGAGGGTGAGTTAGATTGCCTTCAAGTTTCCTTTCAGCTCTAGAATTATGTGATTCTTAGGTACCTCTACGATTATTTTAGGCTGGCATTAAATGTTGACTTTGCATTCACTTGTAATATTTTTCTTCTGGTGAACTCAAGTACCCTACTCTAAATTATAATGCTTATCTTAAAATCGCTTACCTTCAGTCAACAGACCTTAGTATTTCTTACTGAGCAAATATTTGTTGACTGGCTTTTATGTGCCAGCTACTGGTCCAAAGCCCTAGAGTAACAAAGATAAATGAGATGTGTTTTCTATCCAAAGCAGTTACATTGCAATGTGACAAGTGCCACAATAGAGGAATGAATGAAGTGACATGGGAGTTCAAAGGAGAAGTTGATTAATTCTGCTTTAAGGTGAGCCAGGACAGCTTAGAAGGAAGTGGCATTTGAATGAGTCTTGAAAGATGTGTTTGCCAGATGGGAAATGGGGCTGAGAGAAGGCATCTGAAGGACCTTGCAGGCAGACATTGGAGCATGGGCAGAAGAAGAGAGGTAGAAAGATGCATGGTGCTTGAGTAGAACTTCAAGATTGAGTTTCAGTTTCCAGGGCTGAAAAATAGGAAACAAATTGGGGGTGTTGCGGGGCATGGACTAGACAGAAGAGTTGCCAAGCATGGTCAGGAAGTGAAATGATCAATTAGGGAATTCATCGGTTGGCAACACTACCTCTAGGCTGTCTTCACAAGTTGAAGAATAATTCATAGTTTCTTTTTTTTTGAGTTGGTACCTATTGGGATTTGCTTGCACTTCTACCCAACATTGTTGCATAGAACAATTAGAACATTAGTCTGTGTTTACTGAACATTTACTATGTATTAAGTCTTATTCTCAGTGTCCAAATCCAGTATCTAGTTAAGAAATTTTACTTTTTTTCCTGAAAAATGATCTCAGCATAACATTTGTAGAACAAATTTTTATTTGTTTTGTTTGGTTATAAGACAATCATGCACTAAGGATTAAATTTCTTTTTGGTAGGAACTTACAGATACATATTAATGATAGGCAATGTATTCTTCACATATAGAATATCAGATTTAGCCTCAAAATCTCAAGCCATTTTAGTCTAATGAAAGGATATAATGGAATGATGATGGCTTGTAAGCTGTTTTTCGTAAACTTGAAGTTCTAGATTATTTTGGGTAATTAGAAATATCAGGAAGAATACACTATTTATTAAATTTTATGTCTGAGTCTCAGCTTTCTTCCTCACCAGTTATGGGGAAGGGTAAGGCAGGGTTAATGCGTTACTCTCTCTGTTGACTTTCAATGCCATATTTGAAGGATCTGTGTCCTCATATCCATGTTTTGGTTGCATCTAGTTGAAAGGCACTGCATGATGGAATAGAAATAACATACACTTTATAGTTAAAGTGATAAAGTTTAAATCCGAACTGCTACTTACTTGCTATGGGGACTGGGGCAAATTACCTATATATCAACTTGGAATCAGACTCTCTGATTTGAGCCATTTAATTTAGACACTTATTTTAATGTAAGTGCTTTTGCTTTTACTTTGGCCGTCAGCATGCAATTTTAATTAGCACTTGGAACACAGCAGAATACATTGATGAGGCAAAAGACACAAAGAAATACGTTCATAATGGCCTGTCCGAGGACTCTGGCAGTGTCCAAGAAAGGCGCTTTCAGTATAATGCTTGATGTTTCTGAGAAATCATCCTCGCTAGCATTTATACTGTTGTACATTTAATCATTTCAGAGTTTTGAAATGTCAAAATATTGGCATTAGCAGCTTTGTCATCTATATGCTCAGAGAGAATATTAATTTCTTGAGCTTATTTTGATGCAGCAACTGATGTATAAGAAAACTAAACTTATTTTCTACATCTGCCCCGGATTCTCTTCCCACCTTCGCCAATAAGATCTTTCTCACCTTTTAAACTCTAGCTCTAATATCCCCCTCACAGTCTTTCTTAACTTCCTTCATCCCCAAGGCCATTCTCTTTTCTCTGTACACCTGCAGACCACACTGTGTTATAATGATTTTTTGATGCGTTACTCTCCTCTGTTGACTCTCGATGCCATATCTGTAGGAGCTGTGTCCTCTTATCCATGTTTTGGTTGCATGTAGTTGAAAGGCATAGTGTTATGGAATAGAAATAACATGCACTTTATAGATAAACTGACAAAGTTTAAATCCGAACTGCTACTTACCTGCTATGGGGACTGGGACAAATTACTTAACTCCTTTGAGCTTCTCTAAATGAGAGTAGTAATACCTGCTATGCAGGATTGTTGTGAAGATTACATAAGTTGCATCCATTAGTTCAACAAATATTTAAAGAGATCCTATTACATGTCAGTAATTATAAGTATTATCGTACTTAGAACTACGAATACAAAGGTGATCTTTTCCTGAGAACTTTATGATTAAGGGGGAGAAATAAACCAAAAAATAGACAATTGCTGTATAATTCTTGAAGGATGAGTAGGAATTCACTAGCACTGGGGTTTTAGGGGTTGGGGTCAAGGTAGTAGGATTTGGCATAGAAGGAGAACCACATGCAATGCGGTGGATTGCATGGAAAAAAAAAAAACGGAGAGATCATGGAAAGTCCAAGACACAGAGAGAGGCACAATGTAGCTGTGATGGTGGGGTGGGGCTGGAGATATAAACATCACAGGAGGCCTTAGATGCCAGACACAGGGCGGAGGGAACCTATGAAGAGCAGACAATCAGATTTGCATTTTAGGAAGATCTCTTTACTTGCCAGCGTGTGGAGTGGTTTGAGAGTCAAGGGAATCAGTATGACCAGTTAAGAGTCTGTAGCCCAGATGTGATAACAGCCCCAGCATCAGGACTCACAGTGGAAATAGGTGGAGAGAGTACTTAGCAGTCAGAGAGATACTTAGCAGTCAGAAAAGGCAGGATGTGATCTAATGTGGAGGCAGGGGAAAGACAGTAAGGAAGAGAGAGGAAATTTCAGAGGAATGTGCAGAATTTTGACTTGGGTGTAACAGTGCCATTTTCTGAGATAGGAAACGCAATAGAAGTGGTTTAGGGTATGGGTGGGGAGTACAGAGTGAGTCCCGTTTGGAAACTGTGGAGTTGAGGTATCCCTGGGGAGTGCAGGGCATTTCGACTTTATCATCTTGAATGTTTTGACCCCGCTGGATTTTTTTATTCTTGAATATAAGCATTTCTATCAGGATGCTATCAACTCTGATGAATTTCATGGCAAAGATTTATTTCAGGATGAACTCCATAAAGTCAATTTAATCCCTTGAACCATTTTCCATATGGCATATTTAAACTTTTTCTAATTGTTTCCACTTGCATTCTTATTTTACTAACATTATTTCCATCAGGATAAAAATCTTCCCTATGTACATTTTACAATGAAGTCTTGATTTATCAACTTCTTTTTCTTCATCTTTATCAAACTTTTACAGATACAATTTTTTCATGGTAAATTTCCTTTTAGCTCCATTATTTTTACCATGTCAAATTTTTGCACCTCTAAATTTTTATCAACTCTCTGATTTTTCATTAATTTGTGAGCAATAATAATTTTTACCATTTTCTATTTTTGCTATTTTCAGTTGTATTTTACATTTTTCTTTACCAAGCTGAATATTTTCGTGAGACAGTTTTTACAATTTTAAAATTTACAAACTCAGTGGAAATCAAGCAGGGAGAAGAGGAGAAGAGGGGAGGGGCAAAAACCTATGTAAGAGGTACAATGAACACTATTTGGGTGATGGGCACACCTATAGCCACTGCTCAAGCATTATAAAAGCAGTCCATGTACCCCTTAATAATGAGAAGTCCATTGGTACCCCTTATATTTGTACCCTTTAATATTTTGAAAGTAAAAAAAAATTACCACTGAACTGCAAATCTCAAGTCAGATTTTTATCTATAACAAATTTTGCAGTGTATCATTTTGGCCCTTGTCAGTTTCATTTTTATCCTTGAGATCAAAACTGCCTCAGCATGACAAAATCAAAATGGTGTACTTCGGTCCATGGAATAGCCAAGGGGAGAAGTCCAGGACATGGGTGCATGTATATAGGTATGGTGATTTAGAGAGAAATCTGACATGAAAAATAGATTTGGGAGCCATTTGCATCCGGGTATGGGGCAAGGGAGTGGATGACATCTTATAAGAGGGTCAATAGCATGAGAAAAGAGCTCCCTGGAAAACCAGGAGGAGCACTGACATTCTGGAAAGAAATGATCAGACAAGGAGGAGTTCACAAAGAGCAGATAGAAGGTGGGAAGAAACCCTCAAGAAAGAGGAAGTGGTCAACAGTGTTGGGTGCTGCAAAGAGGATGCATACTGAAACGTGTCCTTTGGGTTTAGCAACAATGATAGCATCACTGTCCTCAGTGAGAGCAGTCTAATGAGTGGAGCAGGGGCTACCCAGCTGGGTGCACATAAGAGGAGTGAGAAGGAAAGTCTGTTTACATGTTGATGGGTTTGTTTTCTTTTTAACATGGGAGAGACTTGGGCATAGTTAGGTGCTGATGGTTGGGAGGGGAGGGAGTGAATGTACAGGAGACTTGGAATGGGATCCCCAGGGAGAATATTAAGACCCTCGTCTCTTCCAGGGGTTGGGATCTGGCATCAATCTTGCTGCCTAAATTTCCATATTGTGTTTTCTCAGCAGCCATGTGCCAACAAAATGTAACCATCATCAGTCCGGCCCATTTAATTGGGCTTCCACTTTGGGTTCCCTATTAATCCTCTTGATTCCTTACTGGGCCCAGAGATTTCTCCTGAACTGCTCTTTCTTGTATATCCCTTAACGAAATCCTTGGTCGAGGGGCCTTATCTATTGTCCCTAACCCCACGATACTATCACCTGCCATGATCCTTGACTATGACTTCTTTTGAGAAAGTCCTGCTGCCACGTATTGGCCAGGACATCAGGTATGCTTTGATACGCTCTCTCTCCAGTTGTGAGCTGGGAGCTCACCACATCACTGAGATCTACCACTCACAGGTAGATAAAACAAAGCACGCTGCTGTGACCCTGCCCATTTCCTGCTCCTCGCATTTGTCCTGAGATGGCACAAGTTACCAACTTGGATTGTCTCACAGATAATGCTTCATCTCTCCATCTGCCGAGGGCTCATCTAACCACCCATCTGTGCCTCCGCTGCATATTTGTTGGACACTTCCTAGCACCAGGCACCATGGTAAGCAATGGAGGTTAAAACATGAAGAGACATGGTCCAAGCCCTCAGGGAGCTCCTGGTCTAGCAGATGAGTTAGTTCTTGCTGCAATACTGCGTGAAAAGTGGGCAAGGCAAAGAACCAGTTAGTCTAGGTAAGGACAGACTGGTAGATTGCCCAAATTTTGTTGTTGTTTTTGTAGAATCTATAACAATCTGGTGAATTCAGTTAACATATGGAATGCACTGTCCTTATCCTAATGTAATTGTTTCACCCTGCCAGTACACAAAAGCCCCATCTGTCTTGTGGGGGTGGATAGGTTCCAGGGCTGCGATTAACCTTAAAGAAAACACATCTGAGGCCAGGCGCGGTGGCTCACGCCTGTAATCCTAGCACTCTGGGAGGCCGAGGCCGGCGGATCATTTGAGCTCAGGAGTTTGAGACCAGCCTGAGCAAGAGCGACACTCCATCTCTACCAGAAATAGAAAGAAATTAATTGGACAGCTAAACATATATAAAAAAAATTAGCTGGGCATGGTGGCACATGCCTGTAGTCCCAGCTACTCGGGAGGCGGAGGCAGTACGATTGCTTGAGCCCAGGAGTCTGAGGTTGCTGTGAGCTAAACTGACGCCACGGCACTCACTCTAGCCAGGGCAACAAAGTGAGACTCTGTCTCAAAAAAAAAAGAAAACACATCTGCTTATGGAGCATCCAAGATCAGCTACCGAATCTCCAGGACATAGAAGAAAGGGCGTTCTCTTTAAATCCCTTTGTATTTTAAGTTACCATCCCCCCCCATTCCCTCCCCCCATCCCTCTTCTGACCCTTTTTTTGGTTTTGTTTATTTTGCCTTTGGGACAAAGTACAGGACAGTTTTGTTGGCTGTTCTTGAGTCAAGCATATTTGTTTGACCTCTGTGGAATTTCATTCTGGGCACACAAACGAAATAAAAGTGAATGGAGGGGTCATAATCTGCATCTTTCTCTGACAAGTTCTGGAAGCCTCTGTTGTTGCTTGCTTTGCTGTGTCTTGCTTCCTCTGATGTGCCACTGTCTCTGGGTTCTGGCACAGGCACCCTGTGTGGAGCAGACACTGCGGGGGTACAGCGAGGGTCTGGGAGACCCTGGGGAAAGCTAGGGATGCCCTGTTTTTGTTTCCCTGCACCAAGCCTCTATTTCCCTTGCCGTGGAAGGGTGTCTGACCAGGTTGAGAAAGAATCAGAGATAATGGACATAAATGTCACTCTAAAAATTAAAGTGTGCAATAAACACTACATTCAAATGTTCTGTGAACCCCTTTAATATTAACTTTGAACTTTATGTTATGGTAAGCTATTGGGAAAAGAAAAGGAAAAGAAACTCTTACTTCTTCACAACACTCTCTTTCTGTCTCCGACATTGTGTCTGACAGTTCCTGGATCTTGTCCCCTGCCAAAGAATGGGTGGGGGCTCATCTAGTCTTTGTTCATGGTCCCTGCAGGTCCCTCTCTGCAGAGCCCCTTCAAACCCAGTGGGTCTCTCACGGTTTCCCTCCAGGCTTCCTTGCCTAGAGGGCTGTGGCCACGTGGTCATTCCCACATGTCTTCCCCTCTCTGCAGGAATGGTAGCTGGAGCCTCTCTGTCCTCAGGACCCCAGATACTGTTTTCTCCCTCCTCCGTCCTCTTTCTTGGGCAGGAGGTGGAAGGAACAGTGAATGTTAGACTAACAGGCTTTTATTTTCTACCATCCGCGTCTGCTTCCTGAGGCAAGGAACACATAGGTGCCTACCTGCTCAGATGGGGAGCAGGGGAGCAGGGAGCGAAATGAGGGAGATATAGGGAGAAAGAATGACACGCTTTAGCACCTTAAAATAGTATCCTGCCACCCAAGCGAAAGTGTTAACAGAGAAGCGAGTTTCCCCTAAATAACCGGGACTGTCAGAAAAAATATTTTTAACTATTACAAAAATGGTATTTGCTAATGTCAAAGATCTCTGGCAAGATTGGGGGAGAAGGCTTTGCAGAATGGTAGGGGCAGTGGTTTGGGGAAGCAGTGTCTTGTCTGTGCTTCTTCTCACTTCCTGTTCTCTTGTCATTTCCTCTTGGCCTCACTCTTCCTGATCTGTATGTTCTCCCTTTTTCTATCCATTCCTTGTCTTTTCCCTGTCGGTGGCCTTCAATCCATTTTACGCTTATCCTCAAAAAGCCATCTAGAGAGTTGAGCCAACACTAGTAGGTTACCTTACTTGGGGGGAGTTCTTCAGAGGGCCACACACCATGGTTATACCTTGGTTTGATTCCTCTCTAAAATAGCTCCTTTTAATATCTGCATAAGTTGTTTTCATGATTTTTTAAAATCGAATTTCACTTTTTGAATATACATAACATTTACATAATTCCAAAGTCAAAATTATACAGTTAGACCCAGGGTACTCTTGCTTCTAGCCTGTGCCCTGCACCCTGTTTGCCTCAACTGCCTACTGGTTACTAATTTTGTTTCTGGTTCATTCTTCCAGTATTCCTTTTTGCAAATATAAGCATATATATTTCTATACATTTATAAATAAAGTTGAAATATTATTTACCTTAGTTAGCATCTTGATTTTTGCACCTAACATTTTATTTTAGAGATCACTCCCTGTCAGTACACAGCGATCTCTCTCATTTTTCTTCTGCAAGGCTCATAAACAGCATTGTGGGGACATATCATAGTTTATAAATCTCTTATCAATAGACATTTGGATTGCCTTCAGTCTTCTGCTAGTATAAATAATAACACAATGAATAGTGAGTCTTTTGCATCTGTCAGTGATGCAAGATCACTGGCACCGTGATTAAAATGATTTTGTTATTAATAGCTTTATCAGGCTTTACTGACATTGATTGCAAATACTCCTTAGTGGATACTGTACAAAAAATAGCATCTAATACTAATCAGTCAGAATGCTGGATTTGTGCCCATACAAATGAAGAACATGATATATTTTTACACTTGTATCCAGCTGATAAGACAGTCTGGTATCAACCTACTTGGATATGGACACATCCCCAAAGCCTAACTAACTAGTCCTACCCAACTATAAATTCCACCCATCCTCAAATGAAAGAAAAATCCCTTCTCTGTATTTTTAGTAATTAGATTGATTTTTCTCTGGAATTTATCGCTCTTCAATTATGTGTTGAAACTGTTTGGATTAGATTTTCCCAGTGGTAAGCACACACAATCCTCCTTTGCCTCTACCCATTATTAATACTGTCATCGAAATAGATTTTCCTGAACTGGCTGTTTCTCAATCCCATATCCTACAGCAAACTCTTCTTTTCACCTAATTTCCGTAAGCGGGAATGCTCTGCTCCCTAGTTCTTAAGGAAACTTAGGGTGATAGATCTGAAACCTGCCCAAACTGAGATCCTCAAAATTTAACTTTACACTTAATAGGAACAAGACTTTATTTCCAATACAACACAAACTGTACAAGAATTACCTCCAAATTGGAATGGTTATCGTGGATTAGAGTGACTTCTAATGTTCAAAGACAAAATACCTTCTCTGCAACAAAACTGTTGATCCTGGCTCCTTTGTCCATAAAATAACTTCTCAGGAGAGAAATCCATGTGGCGCTAACGCTCTCATTATACACAGTTCTGAGTTTCACTCATTTGTCAGGACATTGATTCCTTCCATGGCACTTGGGATTAGAAAAATCTGCTATAAATGTCCCCAAGACGTTAGAAAAAAGTGGTAATGAGATTTCCATTTCTCTCTAAGCTTTACAAACTGAGATCTCTGGCCTTGCTTAGGTAGTTTTGCAAAATAAATGACTCCTATATACCCTAACTACTCAAGAGGACAGTGCACATGCTGTTATTGGTGAAAAATGTAGCTTCTGTGTTAATAAATCAGGGATTGTTGCCCAAACATCTAAAAGATCTCAAAGAATATATACAAGTTTTTCATCACATAGGTGATGCTACTCCCAGTGATTTGTTTAGTTGGCCAAATTGTGGCTCTTGGGAATCTCTGTTTTAGGGAACTTTTAAATCCCTGGCTGTTATTTTCTTTATAGTCATTGTGTTTACTTCCTCAGTGCGTGGTATCCTCTCAAGGGTTTCAAATGCTTTCCAGCAGCCACTCACACATCAACGATTGCCATCAGGATCAGGAAACTTGAGGAACTCAGCTGCCTGGCCAAAGATGGCTCTAGAGTTGCCACTGACAGTTCCTCCCAGTGCAACTATCGATGATGATAATGTCTACGTGACTCTTTGTCCCAGTGACTAGGTCAGCTTGCTCAATGGTGGTAACTGAGAGGAACACTGCCTGTTTGGTCACCCTCTCAGCTTGACCTAAAAGGGGCGATTGTGAAAGCAAACTGAAATGGAGACCAGGACTAAAGAATTCCTGAGCAGACAAAACCAGTTAGGCCTTAAAGATAACCTAAACCTTGATTAAATTGCAAACGTAAACACAACTCAAGTTGGGCTATTACTTGTAAGTCTTATATTAGAGAAAAACTTACACTCAACCAATCAGAAGCAGCGAACTAACTTATACAACTAGGGACTTTCAGCAGGATAGACCAAAAAGAGAACTGAATAACTGTAACCCATCAAATATTTCCTTTGTTTCTGCATTCACCTCATCAAAGCCTGCCCGTTATGCTCCTTTGACAGACCCCAGGACCTCCTGCAGTTTGGTGCTTCCCAATTCATGAATCATCGTTTGCTCAAATAAACTCTAAAATTTGTACTATGCCTCAGTTTTTTCTTTTAACACTTTCCTTTAATAAAAACAATAAGGAGAGAGAAAGGGCAGGAGGACAGAAGAGAGAAAGGAGGGGGAAAGACAAAAAGTATTTGTCGCATTCAGTAGGAGTGAGGATGAAGTGAAAAAAAACGTGCTAAATACTGGGAACAGTGCCTGGCATGTCATAAGCTCACAATGTGCACGAGGCTATCAAGAACAAGAACGTTTTTGACAGAAGGCCTGGATACTCTAGGGAAGTAACTGACATTCCAAAGGGTCTCTCTTCCCTATGGCTTGTGTGTCTGGTGGGAGGACCTGAGAGCTACCTGAATCCAGTAACTGCTTGATCTGTGTGGATGTCTATCTTGGCAGGTAGGGCTGGCTGTCTCACACTCAGGCAGAAGGGTTCTGCAGGAGTGCCAGGCGGTCTCCTCCCCATTCATTCTCTTCGTTTTTACTGATTCCTTTGACAAGGGGTGAAGCCCCTCATCAATATCAGAGCCACCCAGTAAGAGAGAGCTCACTGGCATAAATGTGTAAACAGCATCTGTACCAGGCACTGTCTTGAGAACGGACTGATAGCACAACGGACCGAGTTATGGACGATGGGAGAGGGCGTCTCACCACTGAGTGAGGGAGGAAGGCGAGGCTGAGGGGAAGGCAAACATTTTCAGACATTCCACCAGGATGTGTCCCGACCTCTGCAAACTTAGCATGCTCAAACCTTGACATTACTAATATTTTTGGCCCTGAAGCTGCTGCTCCCGCTCTTATTAATTCTAATCCGCTTCCCTGCTTCATCGAGACTGAAACCTTGGTTATTTTTACTTATCTCTTTGCCTCACCACATTCAACTTGAAAATATCATTTGTTTTGTTCCCTTTTTCCTATTCCAGTTATTACTGCCCTAGGATAGTCCTTCAATGTTTCTCCCAAATTGTTTCAGAATAGGGGAGCAGAAAATTCTGCAGATCTCGGAGCCAGACCCCCTGGGTTTAGTTCATTCTCTGTAATTACTAGCTTTGATTCCCTGGGTAACTTACGTAACCTTCTGTGTCTCAGTTTCCTACCATTATTTGAGATGCATAAGAATATTTGTCACATTCGGTCAGAGTGAGGATTAAGTGAAATGAAATGTATACAATGCTAGGAACAGTGCCTGACATGTAGTAAGTACACAATGGGCACCAGGTATCCATTCCAGAGAGTCCCGACTGGTTTTGCTGCCTTCTCGTCTCTCTAATCTATATATCCCACTTGGTGGGCGGATTGGTCTTCATGTTACACATGAAGAAAGCACTTCCTGCTGGAGCAACTTTTGCCATCCTCTGGACCTTCTCAAGGTGATTCCAGGCTACCTTCCCAACCTCATGAACCACTACATTCCAACAGGTAATCTGTGCTTACCTGGTCCTGGCACTGCCATCTGCATCCGCAGCTCTGTGCGGTGGGGGCTCTCTGCCTTGGACTTCTGTCTTCCCTTTTCTACTGAGCAATCCACTTATCCTCTCAGGTGCAAATCAGATGTCTCATGCTTAGTGAAGACTTTGCTGACCTTCCCCCTCTCCTCACCAAGTCATGTTGATTGCTTCTTTTTCTCTAGTCCTGTGGCAGCCTGTAGATCCCTCAAATGCAGCTCAACCACCTGAATGGCCCCTGCAGCAGACTGGTGGATGTGCTCTGCACCCTACGCCACCCATACCCCATAGATGGGGGAGCTATGCTTGACCTGTGCATCTCCCTCCCACAGGACTCCTGGTGATCACATCACCTCTCCCCTCCCTCATGGCATCATACATCCCTTCCGGTAGCTCTTATCACAATCCCTAAAGGAATTGAGGGAAATGTCCTTTCGTTTGTGGGTAAGAGTGATTGAGAAAGAAAGTGAGTGGAGTGAGTTTGAGAAAGGGTGAATCTGTAAAAGGTGAATTATCTGCTTCCTATGCTATATGTCTCTTTTAACAGCTTTCAGAAACTTTATATATGAGTGTCAAACTCTAGGAGTTGCCTGCACCAAGGATTTTCTTCTCTCTTCTTTTTATTCTCATTTTCCTCCCTGGAAGGCAGTCAAGAGAGGACAGAATAAAAGTTTCTGATACATGAAAACAGGTGTGGTGCTTTCCTCTTGGGTTACAAAAGCCTGTCTAGAGAAGAGGGCTGCATACGTTACAGCTGTTCATTCCGATGCCCCTTCTCTCAGCAGTGTAGCATTGGCACTCAAATCTGAACTTGCTGTTCTATGTTGACTTGTCATTCCTTTTCAGGAAGTCTACTAAATCCAACTGTGTCAGGAAAGTTTCCCAAGAAACAGAGCCCAGGACAGGGATTGTTGTGAAAGTGATCTCTCGGGGGGTGTTCTCAGAAGAGGAATGAGAGAACGGGGTCAGAGAGGAAAGCCAAGCACAGATATGGTTTTGGCTGTGGACTAACTTGGGCAGGATTCACAGGGTTGGTCTCCTGTTAGCATGTGGTTTTCAGACCCTGTGTCAGTCAGCCATTGGTGCCTGTCTTCTCTGAAGGGGCGAAGGAGGCATAATCTGGACAAGGCAGTTCCTGTTTGGTTGAGATGATTCTCTGATGAATGGAGCACCAAGAGCAGCCACTACACCAACAATCTTGAAGCAAAGAAGTGGGGAAAGAGGACACCCCAGGGGATGAACTGTCTACTTGAAATATAACCTCCTTGGGGCACCTTGGAGTTACTGACATAGGATCGGATGAGTGTGTGTGTGTGGTGTCTGTATGTGGAAGTCTGTGTTGGGGTGAGGTGGTCACAGAGTTTACCAATGGTATGGGGTTCAGGCAATCTTATTAGGATTTTTAAGCAATGATGACTCTGGAAGACAGGAGGACTTAGCAAAAGGGAAGCAGCAGACATTTGTTTTGTGATAATCTGGGATCTACTTAACAGGCCATAGCCATACTATGTCTGTATCTTGGTCTAGCAGCAATTAACCGTGGTGATATTATGCTTTCTACTTAATTAAATTATTTGAAATTTCTACCCTGATTTTATAGAGTTTAACCCAATAAACGAGGTGATTCCATAAGGAAAATGGATGCTGCCCTGTCTTTGGTTGGGGGGCTACTGCAGGAAGCTCTGAATTGAGCTCTGTATTCTCTGAGAGTTAAGGCAAAAAGGGGCTAAGTATTGAGTTATAAGTTTCTTGTTATTTGAAAAAAAGGAACTATAATGTGCAGAAGGACCCAAAACTTTCTTAATCTCTCCCAATAATCTAGAGCCAAACGAACAGACTTCTTATATAACTTGGTTTACATTCTGTCTCGCTGAATGGCTTCCGAACATGACTGTTGGGCCATCCCAGAGGCTTTAGAGGTGCCTAATGCTCTTAAATAAGTTCCTTGCTGGCTTTAACTTGGGCTTTTAAGAATGGATGAGCTCAGAAAGCTGCAAGACTTGAAGACATATATGTGGTCAACTTTTGTATTTTTACATATCAAGGATCTTTAAAAAAGACCGTAGCTTGCTAGTTGATTGTATGCCTGTGGGACCTACAGATATTTCTATTGCTGTCAGCATTATACACCTAAAGTTTTCTTCCCTATGTTCTTCAACAGAAATTCCTATCTCTGCAGTTGCCATTTTCTACATGCCTGAGTAAGGTCTTCCAGAGGTAGGGTTATACTTGATGAAAGGGCTTGAATGTGTCAAGTTTGAAAACCTTGCCCTTGAAAATGTCAACAGATCCCAAGAACTGTAGGTATTTTTATGCATGTTTGTATGTTTGAGATCTTTAAGTGCAGAAGCTATTTCAACAGCTCCTGAAATGTCTCTGACAAATCTGTACTTAGCTTCTTCCTTTTTTCTTTTAGAAGTCTGGCGTAGAAGAAATAATAATCAGTTAATTGAAGGGGTTCATTCATTTGGATTCTGGTTAAAGTCAGAGAAGACTCTGCTCTTAGTGCCACTGACACCACGAAATTATCTGTTAGGCCATCTACAAAACAGCAATAATAATAGAATGTTGTCAGAAAAGTAATTTTCTAAGCAAAGATATGAAGCTTTAAGATACATGTGTGTGTTTATAGTGAGTTGAATTTTATACAAATCAAATCATATATTTGTAATATTGTGCCTAGCAAGGTGGAATTTTTATTTAGACATAAACATGGAAAGTCACAGTGGAACAGCATCCTTTATGTAAAGAACTGAGGTATGTCTTGACTTTGAAAAATGGTGTGCAATTATCTTTTTTTAAAAAAAACAAAAAAATCTCATGGCTTAGCAAAGATTTCTCCTCCATTTGCAGAGGTTTGGGGAGGGAGTGAATGCTTCTGCGTATGGATCCTAAAAGCCTTTTGAAAGACAAGGAAGGGAGGCACTAATCCCTTCTGCCAAATGTTACTCTCAGGAAAGCCTGCCACAGTGCACTGTGGTGGTCTTGACCAAGGTGTAATGACAGCAGAGGACAGGAGGGTCCCCAAAGGGCAGCTCACCACAAGGGGAAATGGAGTGTGGCGGTGATCTGAACTCCACACAACAGCCCCAGTCCTGGTGACAGCACTCGATCTGGTGCACTGTGAATCTGAGCCCAGAAGATTCACAGGTAGGAGTCAGGAAACCAACAATCTCACATGCTCCAATATGGAGCTCAGCTATTCCATGATGCTTTAACAGCCTTTTAAGGGTTTTAAGCAAGGCAGTGACTTAGTTTTTGCATTTGAGAACTCATTCTGGTGGATAGTATGGAGGATATATTTAAGAGAAACAAAAATAGAGGCTGGGAGGCTATCATTACGGTCCATGAGAGTAGAAAGGTGGCCTGAATGAGTCAGTGATGGAAAAATAGACTTAAGAAATGGGAGGTAAAGTTGTCATAACTTGGTAATTGAGTGGCTCAGGGGGAGCAGTGGTTAATTTGTTTCCTATTTATGCTGTTTATTATTATAAATAGCAGGGATTAGGCTAAGTGACCAATTATTCCCTTCCTGATTTCACTTATTTCAGCTGTTGGTTTCTAAAAAGAAAATTATGAAGATGGGGCTTTGATTAGCTTCACTTACTTTAATAATGACTGTGGTTATCCTTCCCGGCTTATTGAGTGGAGTCATTGTTTTAATTTGCATAAGTGGCTCTTGGATATTCAAAGATTCAATTACATTAAAAGCAGGATATCAATTGATATAGGAGAACAATTATGTAGATATGGCCATGACATTAAAGAGAGCAAATGACTGACTCGAGAGTTTGCCAGCATTTCCATTGAGTTAATTCTGGCTGCCAAAGAACTATGGGAAGAGAGCATGAAGACAAGAAGAAGAAATATAGACAATTTTAGCCAAATGGTACCTCTGCAAATTAGAAGAAAAGAGGACATGTCTTTTTTTTTTTAACCAACATACTGAAAATCAGAAAACCAATACATTTTTGTTGTAAAACAACCACAACCACCTAAAACAATAAAGTGGTGTGTATGGCAAAAATGAAACTGCATCCCTTACCACAGCCTCCTATTGGCCGAAACACTGAGAGGTTACCAATGTTAACAGATTAGTGGGGATTCTTCCAGTCAAACATGTCCTTAGAGAGATTCCATTCGTTATACAGAATCTATGATAGCACCTGTTACGTCACCATATCCCTTGACCTATTTCCTTATCTGATAAAGTCTACTGGATGATTCAGTTCATAACCTGGTAGTTGGCTGGATGCTAGAATTGTTGCTGGCGAGAGATGCCGTCACACTGGGACAGAAGATAGTGGGGATGAGAGAGAGAGGACAATGTGCCAGGAGAAAAGGGCCAAGTCAAGGTGGAGTACCACAGGCAGGCAGGAAAATGGGATGGGCTTGACAAAGAAGGCTTAGAAGTCTACCTTCTCTACTTTCACTTTCTAAGTCTCACCCAAATTACCCTAACTCCTTGCTGCTGACACTACCCTCACTTCCTCCTAAAGTGTTCTCCCCAAGGGACCATTTGATCATGACATTTGATGATTTTCTCTCCGTTTTTACCCTCCGCGACCTCTCAGCGTTCGACATCACCAATCCCTGTCTCCTTCATGCATCTTTCTCTTTCCTTGGCTATAGTGACCATGTGCTGGATGCTCCTGACTGTTCTTTCCTCGAGAGTCCATCCAGACTCTTCTTCCTATTCTAGTCTTCTCATTGTGGGCACTGCCTACACCTCTGTTCTTTTACTGCCTCTCTTTTCTCTGCGTTTTCTGTTTCTTGGATATCTAACTTGCTTCTATGGCTTCAACAATGATCTTCATGAGGGAGATTCTGAAATATCACAGATATAGATAGAAATAGAAATAGAAATAGAAATAGAAATAGAAATAGAAATAGAAATAGAAATAGAAATAGAAATAGAAATAGAAATAGAAATAGAAATCTGGCCCTGACCTTTTCTGGAGTTCTGGTCTTCCATTTTCTGTTACCTTCTAGACACGTCATATTTGTATTTCAAAGTCAGCATTTCTAAAATGGAACTTATCTTCTTCCCCCTCCAACTCCTTAGTATGGACTGAAGAGAACTTCCTGATCTATCCTCTACCTTTCTATGCTCATCTCTTGCCACTCTCCTGCAAACATCCTCTTTTCCAGCCATATCAAATAACTGCAGTTGCATAAACATGTCATGTTTCACATGCCTCTATGCTATTGAAAACCATGTTCTCTCTACCTGAAACACCCTTCTTCTTGGGCCTGGCTTTCTTTTTTTTCCCCCAGACAACCCTTCTTCAACGCTCAAAACTTTTCTTGGGTGTACCCTTCCTTAGGAAGGCTTCCTTTAACTCCTGGATCCAGGGCTCCCCTGCTGTCTCCTATAGTACCCCCTGGAAACTTCTGCTCTAGAACTGCTCACACTGTGGTGTAGCTGGGGATTTACCTGCTTGGATTCCCAGCTGAACTGTGAGCACTTTGAAGGGAAGGGCTATGTCTTTGATCTCTGCACCCTGAGGGCCTAGCAAAGTGTTTTACGTATAGTACATACTTTATAAGTACCAAATAAGTATGTGAACCGGCTTCTCTCTCCTGGCTTCTCCATTTTTGACGATGGTGAAGCCATCTCACATTTATATCTCTAAGCCTGACATCTCCGCTAAACTCCAGAATCATATCCTTCCTTTGCAACATCTCCACTTGGATGTTCAGCAGTTTTATCAAATTGAACAGGTGCTAAGCCAAGCCATTGATGCCTTTGCCCACTGCTCCCCATCCCAGTAAGGGTGCCACCATTTACTCAGCTGCTCTGAGCACAAGCCTTGGAAGCATCCTTAAGTTTTCTTTTTCTTCCACTCTACATAAAATTCAATAAAAAATCCTATAAGCTTTATCTTACCATAGGTCTGCAATCTGGCCATTTTTCATTTTCTTTAACAAAACCATTAGTTTAAGCCACCATCATCTCTTGCCTGAACTCCTGTGGTGACTCCTCACTGGTCTCTGTCTGTCCAATCTTATCCTCTACAGATGATTCCTCCGTACAAAGGTGGTCCTTAACCTGGCTTATGGGATCCTTCAGGATTTGGCTTCTGGCTGTCTTTCTGGACTCATTTCCTACCACTTCCTCCTTGTTGACTCCACTGTGCCTATACAAGCCTCCTCCCTGCCTCTCGAACACACCAGATAGGCCTCCACTTCAGGGCTTCTCCTTGCTACTCACCCTGCCCCAGACACTCCTGCTCCAGAACTTCACGTGGTTCACTGCCTCCCTTCCTTCTGCCCCCTATTCAGTGGTCACTTCTGGAAATAGAGCTTCTCTGACACACCATCTACAAAAAACACCTCCATGACCCTCTATCCTCATATACTGATTTGTTTTTTCCTTTACCATCTGATGTTCATATTTCTTTATATGTCTATTAATTCCCTCTTCTCATTAGTATATAAGCTCCTTGAAGATAAGGTCTTTGTCTCTAACGTTCTTTGCTGCAACTCCAACACCTGGAACAGCTCCTGACATATAGTAAGAGTTCAGTAAATATTAAAGATTTGGAGAATGAGTGAATTATTGAGGGCTGTGAGCCATCTTTGACTCTCCACTCAGGTTCCTTTCTATGTATAGTCACCAGGTCTTTTAGAGTTTTCCTTCTGTTTATTCAATTAACTTTTATTGACTGCAAACTATCTTACAGTGTGTTTATCCTTGAATTACTTCCCACAAGTGCTGTATCAAATGAGGAAATTAATACAACAAGAACTTTGTAAACTCTAAAGCACCCCACAAATGTCACTTGCCTTCCAGTCCCACAGCAATGACACTAATTAAAGTTACTTCCACTTCCAATCTGTACAGGAACCTCTAACTGATCTTCCTGCTTCCAAAGCCTCCTCAGATAATATATTCTACACCATGCTGCCTACTAAATCTTCTTAAAGCATTGTTATAATTATGTTCCTCTCCTTCTCAAAAACTTTCACTGCCTTTCATTCCAGGCCAAATAATGTATTATGTCATTAAATATGAAATGTCCAATTTTCTCAAGTACTAAGTTTGACAGCTGATATCTCTGACATTTCACTCTGACACTTCTTAGGTTTTTTTTCCCTATTGTGAAGGCACATCCTCAGTCTTTCAAACACATGTTTTGACTTGTGATTATCTTTCACATTTTTTTTTAGAGCAATATTTGTGAAACCATGGATAAGTAAAAAATCCGTGTTATTTTTGAGTATGAGTTCCATCATGGAACCAATGCAGTTCAGACAGCTCAAAGTACCATCAAAGTGTTTGGGAAGGATGTGGCTAATGAATGCACAGTATGTTGATGGTTTGAGAAGTTCCATTCTGGTGATTTTAATCATGAAAATGAGCCATGTGGGTGACCTGAGATCAAGGTGGATAATGATGAGCTGAAAGCTGTAGTGGAAGTGAATCCATCTCAACCTATATGTGAATTAGCAGCAAGGTCTGATGTTACTATTCCAACAATAATAGACCATTTGAAACAAATGGGCAAGGTAAAGAAGCTGGACAGATGGGATCCTCATGAATTAAACAAGTATCAGAAGAAAAATCTCCTTGAAGCTTGCCTTTCTTTGCTGTCACAACATAAAGGCAAACCATTTCTACACTATATTGTTATGTGTGATGAAAAATAGATTCTTTTTGACAATTGCAAGCATGTAGAGCAATGATTGGATAAAGATGAAGTACCAAAATAGTCTGAAATCAAATATTTATCAAAAAAAGCTACTGGTGTCTATTTGGTGGTCCAGTGCTGGTATTATCCACTACAGCTTCATGAAACCTGGTCAATTGATTACAGCAGATGTCTACTGCAATCAGTTGGATGAAATGATGTGGATGCTTGTGATTAAGCAGCTCAAGTTGGTCAATAGAGACAGGCTAATCCTCTTGCATGACCACACGTCACAAAAAACAACACCGTTCAACTACAGAGACTGGACTTGGAAACTCTCTGTCATCCTCCATATTCAGCAGATCTTTCACCAACTGCCTACCACTTCTTCCAGGCTTTGTGAAACCACGTTTCACAAGGAAAAATGTTCAATTCTCAACAAGTTGCGGAAAATGCCTTTTGTCATTTCATTGCCACTCACTCTCCAGGCTTCTTTGCTGCCGGCATAAACAAGCTACTCTTAAGATGGCAAAACTGTGTCGATAGTTTAGGTGCATACTTTGATTAATCGTATGCTTCTTGTTTGAGATACAATAAACTAAACTTTTGTTGCAAAATCGGACATTTCATGTTTAATGACCTAATAAACACTCCTTGGCTTGTGACCAAACCCTCCCTGGCCCGGCTCCAGATTGCCTTTTCACTGTCTCCCTCTGTTCCCTCATCAAAACCTTGGATTTTTAAGTCCGTGTAACCCACTCACCTTTCCCTGAGCCAGTTGCCTTTCCCTGCCTGTCCTTCACTCATGCTTTCCCTCTGAACAGATTGTTTCCTGCATACCTTCTCCTTAAAAAACAAAAATCACACCTTGCAGGCTCAGAGCAAATGAGCATCCATGGATGCTGCTGTCCCTGGGGTTTTCCACTTCTGGGAGATCTTTCTCTAGTCTCTATTTTTATAGCATTTCATTTTTCCTATTTAGAGGGTTCTCTTCTCCCCCATCTTTCCTTTCCTTAGAAGAGGAAGGAAAGAAAAAAATGCAAGGAACACTTTTAGCATCTGTCTCCTTTTTCGCCACCCTGATTTGGAAGGCAAGAAAAGTCTGACCTTTTTTGGTCCAGGCTTCTCTGATTGTTTGTTCCTCCCTTCAAAATAGGCCATGTGGCTCCCTCTCTGGGATCCGTCTGCCAACAGTAAGCATGCATTCACGTCTCCCACCTCTGGGTGTAGCCCAAGGACCAGTTTTAATCTTGCTGAACATGGCGCCTTCCTGAGTTCTGGAGGGGAGGGGTAGGAAGCCTACATTTTACAATGAGATAAACTACATCCTCCAGTCTAACCTGTCTAAATTCTAAGGCTGATATTTTGGCCTCCATGCATCGGACTCTATTTCTTAATTAGTTTTGAACTCTAAAGAGAAGGATCGGTTAATTGTCACCTTCCTTTCAACTCAAAAGTCAACCAGATGACTCTTTTGACAAACTGCTCTATAATACAGATTTTTATAATGCCTTGTTCATATTTGTAACTCAATGTCATAAGCATATAGAAAGAAGAGGCAACATCATATACTGTAGGTCATCCTAAATCTCTTTAAACTTCAGATTCCTGGACCAGTATTTATTTGCATGGGGATCATATGGGTTAATAAATTTGATGCTAAGAAAAAAATTTAAAGTAACACATATATGATGGGAAAGGGATGTTTCCTGCTTTTTTTGAATTTTGGCTCAAGTCCAAAGCTGATTACATGCACAAGTTCTCCACATTATAAATAGTGACACTAGACATATTTCTTTGGGACTTACTAAGAGACGACCACACAGAATCCCTGACTGCCAACTTTGTCAGTCACTTTCAACTATGAAATAGAAGGCTTGGGAAGGTGCTTCAGGGGGATTTACAGGTGTAAGTACATCTTGGCATTTCCTGGCTCCTCACTCTGGGGGATGAAAAGAAGGCTTGTCCCCTTACGCCAAGTTAGAGCAGTCCTCAAAACAAACCTAGAAAGGGGAGATGTCTGCCATGAGGAAATATTGACATATCCCTCTGTGAGACTGATTCCTTTCTCTTGTTTGGAGAATTCCGAATGTGCAAAGCTGCCTGAACTGCCTGGGATGGCCAGTGAGGACATAGGCCAGCAGAGGGACCAGCCAGGACCTCCTGAGGTTGATGGAGCAAGCATGTGTGAGGGGACCCCATGGAAGGCACTCAGGCCTTATTAGTCTTACGAAAGTCACATCCAGAGTGCGTGTGGAGGCAGCTGTGGGGAAAAATATAAACCAGTTACACTAATGTTCCAGGAGTGCTTATCCAGGTACTAGTGCACATGGATGATTTTACTAATCTTCACGGCAACCCTAAGAAGTGGCACTTCCATTCCCATTTTACAGATGAGAAAATGGAGCCATGAAGGATTATTTGCTCAAGATAATAGAATGAGCATGGTTCGTAAATGGTGTTTAGAGAAGCAAGTCCTTGTACGGATCAGCTTGGTTTTGATACCATTTATCTGTTGTCGATATTCAAATTTACTACTTCTAGCTCTGTTCTCTTTCTCTCCTGAGCTGAAGACTTGTGTATCGAACTGCTTGTTGGTATTCCCATTTGGGTATTTAACGGGCAATGGAAAACAAAGCCACATGCACAGAATGAAAGTTCTTGATTGCAGCCTGCTCCTGCCTTGCTCCTCCCTGTGCCGATAGCTTAAGCCAGGTCCTCTCCCGCCCCTCATCTGATACACCCAGCTGCTACAGAGCTGGAGTCTGTCCACTTTTCTGCATTTCCGCTGCTGCCTTCTGAGTCTGAGCCACGTCATTCCCTTTTCCCTTTCCCTCTCAGCCCACTTTTAAGTAAAGAAGACGATTCTTTTTGTTCCCCTTCATTGGCCTTACGCTGCTCTGAGAATAAATCCACACTGCACCTCGGAGCCCTCCCCGTTCCCCGCTGCCCACTGAACCCCAGCAGCCGCATCCCTTCTGCTCCCCTGGGTCCCTGCTTCTTCACTCGCCTCCTCTCTGCCGTGAATGCCCCCTTCTCCTCTCCTCCCATGGCTGCATCTCCCTCATCCTTTAGGTCTCAACCGAAAGATCACCTTCTCATCACTACTCCCAGTTACCCGATCTCCTTTCATGTTTACCTTCCTCATAGCCCTTCACACAATCGTAATGATTTTGTTTATTATTTTTTGACTTGTTTATTGGATGTATTGATCCCTGCCCCCTCTTCCCAGCTAGTACCGAGGCTCCCTGCAGAGGGGACCTGGCTTACCTTCTCATTCATCGCTGCATTCCCAGAATCCAGCACATTGCCTGGGTATAACAGGGCTCAGCGAATATTTGTTAAATAAATGAATGAATAGTTCAGTAAGTATTTGCTGTTTAAAGAATAAAGAGAGAACCAAGTGCTAGGTGCCATACACTGGGTATGGTCAATTTTTAACCTGAAGAATGTTGTGGGAGCTAAGACACGTGGTTATCATACTTAGGACAACTGTGTCTTTTGGAGACATTTAAAAAGCACCACCTTTCATTCACACTTATTCCTGTATTCAAAGAATATTTATTATTTTCTTATGTTCTAGGCACTGGTTTGGTGGTTTGGGATACAGTGAAATAGACATAATTCCTGTCCTCAGAGCTTAGGGTGTAGCATTCTGCCCTGGACAAGGCCAAGTCTCCCCCTTTACTCTATAATATCCAGAGAAAGATATCTCCATTTTAAATAATAAATATAATCGGTAAGGAAAACACAGAACCAGTCTCTAGGGGCTAGAAACATGCCTGTCCTTTAAAGATAAGGATTAGCAAAAAGAAACTACGACAGAGCTTTGTCTAGAAATCAGCTGGGTTCAGTATGAATTTGCCACTTTACTAATGTGAAAAATATAAGATGTCAACACAAAAGCTGAAAGTCAGAGCTCAAGCTACTTGTTCAATACTCTGCCAGTATCAACTCCTAATGTGAGGAAGCATGGAACAGCAGAGAAAGCAGGGGAGGGTTGGAACTGGAAAAACCTGGATGAGAGTCCTTGCTCTGTTTCCATCAGCTCTTGAGTCTTAAGGATGTGACTTAACTTTTTCCAGTCCTAGTTGACTCATCTATCTGTTGGAAATGATGAAAGAGTGTATCTCATAACATTGTTGTAGACTGAATTAGCCAGTCCATGTAAAGTGCTCCCAGCCTGTCATCGAGCATACAGAATAGTTTCACCTATTATTAGTATGGTTTTTGGTAAACATTCTTACAGTACTACCTAAGTCATAGGACTGCCATGAGGAGTAAATGATGTGTGTGTGTGTGTGTGTGTGTTTGTGTAAATCCTGACTGCAGTTCTTAGAACATGGCAGGGCTCAATAAATAGTTGTTGAATAGGCCAATGTATCGGAAGAGATACAAAGTACAGATTGCTATAAAAATGCTCTGCTTCTTATTTTAATATTATTTTTTCAACAAAAACAAGTTGAATAATCAAAAGCCTATGATTAAAAAAAAAGGAAAAGATGCTCAAAATTTTCTCTGCCAATGAAGTATGATATTTAGAATATTTAGCAATCACTAGGGCAAGGACACTGACTGGAACGAATGCTGGTACAGCTCCAGATTAGGGTTCCGAATGCCCCACTCCGCTATGCATTATCCCTTTAGTTAGAAATGGCGAGAAGGTCTTGGAGGTGTCCCAGGGATGGGCCAGAGAAAAGGAAGTGGTATATGAGGTGGAGGGGTTTGCATAGGGTAGCAGCCATTCTCCAACAAGTACGAAACAGTTTCACTATTTTAATGTCTGGGTTGGCTGTGCTGTGCTTGTGATTTAAAGCAGCTCCATCCCCCCCCCAAAAATCCCACATAACTAGAGTTGAATATATCCCCTGTATACTGTTCCCCAATTCCCTTCCCATCCTAAACACAGGAACAAGGGTTCGTTGGCTTGAAAGCAATGATCTGTCAATGGACTGCATCAATGAAAAGACCCCGGCAGCTCAGCATGAGCAGAAGGGTGCCAGTATTATACCATGGATCTATAAAGGGGGGGCTGTTTTTGGAAATATGTGGGTGAGTTGTCAATTGCATCAGCCTAGCTGTTGCTGTTCTTGATAATAATTATTAGTCATCTTTATTCTAGAAAAATCAGATGCTAAATTCCAAATCCACTTTAGGAATAATCTTTACAATCAGTATGTTAGAAACATTGTATTATTTGAATAAAAGCAATTTATTTGAAGGTAATGAGAAAGCTGGGGTAGAAACAAGCTCTTGTTCACTAATTATTTTTTTTAAATGCTGCTAATGAATTGAGGCTTAACGTATGTCTGTGTAATTCTTTTAATCTCTTTTAATAGACTAGATATCATAAAAATTTGATGGCCTCTGTGGGGTTAGGAGTTTGGAAGTTACTGTTAGTGAGAAGAAATGGAGAAGGGATTATATGTTTATGTCTCTTTTCCAGTGAAAGAGATGTGAAAAGGCTTTATAAGGTGGTTGGCACAATGGCTTCCATGGTCTACCTACCGGATAGCTTATGTGGAAGCACTTTTTATAAAGTCTGTTAGGGTTCTCCAGAGAAACAGAACCAACAGGATTGTATATCTGTATCTATATATGTTTATATCTGCACCTGTGTCTATGTTTATATCTATCTTTATTGCTATATCTATGTCTATCTGTCTGGGTTAATTTTAAGGAATTAGGCTCATGTGACTGTAGAGACTTGGTGAGTCCAAAGTTTGTTGGCGCTGGCCAGCACGCTGAAGACCCAGGGGAGAGTTGCCGGTGCTGTCCGAAGGCAGCCTGCTCGCAGAATTCCTTTTTGCTTGGGGAAGGTCAGTGGTTGTGCTAGTAAGGCCTCCAACTGATTAGACGAGGCCCACCACATCATGGAGGGCAATCTATTTTACCCAGAGTCCACCAATTCATTTTGTGAACCTCATTCAAAAAAATGCCTTCACAGAAACGTCCAGAATAATGTTTGGTAAAACATCTGGCACTGTGGGCAGCCAAATTGACACATAAAGTGAACCATCACATAAGGTAATATGAAGAGTTATTAATTTTTTTTTTGTTATTTATCTATTTCCAAGAGAAAACTACCAAGATGGCAAAATAACTGCTCTTTGAGGAATGGTTGTAGGTTGAGATGTTAAACTGGAAAGGAGAAGAGTCAGAGGCATACAGTAACACAAAGATAGTGACACCTCCATACTCGCACTACCCAGAAATGTATAATGTGAGATGTGTATACGGGAGCTGTCCGGAAAGTATTCAGCCATTGTTGACCCCATTTTTCATATTACGCGGCTGGATACTTTCCTGACAGTCCTTGTGTATGTGCATGTATATATATACATATATATATACACACACACAGAGAGACACATATTATGTATATATATAATCTTCTGCATTTTCAAAATGCTCAAATGTCTACATATGAAAGAACAGAACCAGGACTTTCAGAGGAGACATTTTGGCCTGAAGACTTGTTGACATAGTCACGAATGGGTGACTTCTGGCCACACCTGGCACTAAGCAGACCTAATATCACGCTTTTGTGGTCATCTTGTTTCCAGTTCCTCACTGTGGCCGTTGCAAACTTTGCTCATTTCCCTCCAGCCCCACCCCCATCCCATCTACATTTTCTCCTGCTATGCAGAGACACAAAAGGCTGCCAATTCTGTAGCATCCCCCTCAAAACATCTCTATTTTCAGTCCTTTCTCCTTCCTATCTCAATGAGTATTGTTCCTGGGTTTTTTCCAAGTCCAGTTTCCCTGAATGTGTGCTTCACCCCATCACATTGGTCATTTGGTGAAAGCACAACTTCTTAGAAATAAATATTTACAGTCTCTGCACTTAATTTTATGGAAGTCAGGCTTTATGATCCCAGTTTCTGCTATGCTAGGCTTATGTCTGCTGGAATTTTAGGTTAAGCCAGTTGAAAAAATACACATAGACACACACACTGCAGTGGTATGTTTGGATCAGTGCAAAAGTCAGGAAAACAGAAAGAAAAGCAGATGTGCAAAATGCAGAATGATAAATTTGTGGGTGGAGAGACTGAGAATTCTTTGCTATTTGTACTGAATCCTTAATGCATTCTAATGCAGAAAGTATGAGGCATGGCAACCAGAATCGTGCATGTATCATGCGTCGAAGGCAAGCTGCAGACAGCTGCGCTGGTGCAATTACTAGGGCTCCTCCTTTTATATTCCCTTTCCTCTCACTGCCAGGCCACTAACTTGGTTATCTTTATTGTGGTGTAATTTACATAAAATAATTCCTCTTCCCCCTTTTAATGCACAGGTCGATAAGTTTTAAAAAAATGTATACACTTATGTAATCTCCAGCACAATTAACACATAATTTTGATTCCAAAACCCTGATAAATTCTCTCATGCTCCTTTGCATTCAAAGTTTCCCACCTCCAACCCCTGGAAACCACGGATCTGGGTTCTCTCAGCAGAGACTAGTGTTGCCTGTTCTAGAACAGAATGTCACATTAGTTTTGATTGCTTGCATCAATGGTACCAGATAGTATTAACATATTCT
>CAUYSK010044966.1:0-10613 GCA_963575035.1 Avahi laniger | reverse complement strand
TTTCCATCTCTAGTCATTCTAAGTCAGCAGTCACCAACCATTTTGGCACCATGGACCAGTTTCATGCAAGACAATTTTTCCATGGATGGGGGAAAGGAATGGCTTCAGGATGATTCAACCACATTATGTTTATTGTGCACTTTATTTCTATTATTATTATGTTGTCACTTGCCACTCACCGATAGAGTTTTTGATTTTTTTTTTTTTTTTGAGACAGAGTCTTACTCTGTTGCCCAGACTAGTGTGCCGTGGCATCCTGGTTCACAGCAACTTTCAACGAGTGGGCTCACATGATCCTCCTGACTCAGTCTTGTGAGTAGCTGGGACTATAGGTACATGCCACCACACTCAGCCATTTTTTCTATTTTTAGTAGAGGCAGGTTCTCACCCTTGCTGAGGCTGGTCTTGAACTCCTGACCTCAAGTGATCCTACTGCCTCAGCTTCCCAGAGGGCTAGGATTACAGGCCTAAGTTATGCCAGCAGTGTTGCCAGCAGCAATGAATCCTGGAGAGCAAGTGGCAATGAAATTATAAAAGATGTTTTCCACAGCTTGTGGAAAATTGAGTATTTTTCCTTGCAAGAAGTAATCCAAAGCCTGGAAGAAGTGGTAGTCAATTGGTGCAAGGTCTGGTGAATATGGTGGATAACACAGAGTTTCTAAGTCCAGCTTCTGTAGTTTGAGCAGCATTGTTTTTTGCAATGTAGTCTTGCAAGAGGATTGGCCTGTCTCTATTGACAAATCTTCGGTGCTTAATCACAAGCATCTTCATCATGTTGTCCAATTCAGTGCAGTAGACATCCTCCATAATAGGTTGACCAGGTTTCATGACGCTGTAGTGGATAATACCAGCACTGGACCACCAAACAGACAACATTAGACTCTTTTGATAAATATTCATTTTGTGACTGTTTTTCAACACTTCATCTTTATCTAACCATTGTGCTTGTGATTATCAAAAAGCAATCCATTTTTCATCACATGTAACAATACCGTGTAGAAATGGGTCACCTTTATGTCGTGACAACAAAGAAAGACAAGCTTCAAGACAATTTCTCTTCTGATGCTCGTTTAATTCATGTGGTACCCATCTATACAGCTTCTTTATCTTTTAGATTTGCTTCAGATGGTCCAGTATCATTGGAATAGTAACATCAAAACTCGCTGCAAATTCACACATAAGTTGAGATGGATTCACTTCTACTACAGCTTTCAGCTCATCATTATCCACCTTGGTCTCAGATCGTCCACATAGCTCATTTTCAAGATTAAAATCACCAGAATGGAATTTCTCAAACCATCAACATCCTGTGCGTTCATTAGCCACATCCTTCCCAAACACTTTGTTGATATTTTGAGCTGTCTGTGCTGCATTGGTTCCATGACGAAATTCGTATTAAAAAAAAAAAAATTTTGACTTATCCATGGCTTCAAAAAAATTGCTCTAAAAAAAATTTGAAAGACAATCCCAAGCCAAAATGTGCATTTGAAAGAATGAGGATGTACCTTCCCAAGAAGAAATAAATAAATGAAACAAGAAGTGTCAAAGTGAAATGTCAAAAATATCAACAGTCAAACTGAGTACTTATGGAAATCTGACATTCCATATTTAATAAACTAATATGATGATAATTATTAAATGAACTTACTACTGAGGTATGAATTAATAGATTAGGAAATATTGGACTTTGTATTTGTTTCTTTAAACCATAGGGAAAAATGTTTGAAAGGAATCGTATCTTTCTTTTATGTTTCCTTATCGTTTCTCCTTAACTTGCTTGTGCTTAAAACCAAGAAAGAAATATTCTCCCAGAATCAACAAGCTGAACACAATTCATTAATTTCATCATCATGAATTTGTTATATCAGAAATTTTAGTCAAAATATGTTAGCATTTATATTATTTAGGACTATATTAATATTACTTGCTGTTAAACTACATAAGTGACATAGCTTCTGATTGATGATATAAACACAAACACATGAATCATTTGCATATATTGTGTGCATACGTATCTGTGTGTTTGTAAATGTGTATCTACAGTTGTTATTATTGCTATTTGTATCATTTCTCTTTTTCATCAGTATTTCAGTATTTTGTTAAATGGCTTTTACATTGGCCTTTATTCATGTAAAATGAGTGTTTATTCATTTGTCTCTCTGGACATTAGATAAGTCTCCTTGACTCACATGGCAAGTTCTGGAAATTTTCTTAGAAATCTTCTTTTGATAATCACTTTTCTGTTTTTATTAACTTTTCAATGGCATTCATATTAGTGGAATATTGAAACTTACCAAATCCTTAAATATTCTTGTGTTCCTTCACCTATTTTGTATCACTTTTTGTTTTGTTTTAAACTTAGAAACATTTCTTCAATTTTATCTCCATGATTTCCTACTATGTTTTTTTTTTTTTTTCTCATTATGGTACTTCTAATTTCCATGAGATTATAATCAATTTATAAGTGTTCCTTTTCAGATTTATTTTCATCATGATTGCAATATTTGATCTACCTGAGGGTTTCAACTATACTATTTAAACATTGTCTTTCTAATTTCTCTCCCACGTTTATTTTTTCTTAGGTAGAATATTAAAATGTGATGCTTTCTTGTCTCACTTTTAGGCAGGGCTTAAAGAAAGTGCACATTTCAAAAGAGAAAAGATTATCATTCAAAAATATCATCATAAATAGCCAAAAGCTGTTCAGGAAGTTCACAAACATTCAGAATGAAACTGAAATTACATAGTGGATGTACAGGGAGAGCATTTCACTGTGAATCTGTCTCCCCAAAGAGGGAAGGGAGTGCTGAGAAGACGCCACATTCAGTTGCAAGCTTAGAGCTCCTACGTGTTTCCTTGCAAGTGGACACACATTGGTCTGGTGTCTGACTCATGGCTGTGACAGCAGAGTGGAGGGTTACCTATGGCAGATCAATGACTGGTTAACCTCAGGAATGAACACATGACTGAATAACGCAATAAACATCTACTACATATTTACAGTGTATTATATACATGACTGCAGTTTTCAGTTAATTTCAATAAACTGTGATCTTTATAATGCAAGCTAGTCATCTCCACACTAATATCTAAAGTTTACAGGAAAATATAAAAAAGTACCAATGACAACAACAAATCTGATAACTAATAAATTGTAAAATCATGAAAAGATTTTTCACTAACGTAAATTCAGCTATGCCTGTGAAAGCAATATTCGTTGCCCGATTCATCTATATGCAGCGTCATGTTGAGTGGAATCCACTTGTCTGTCATAAACAACTGGATGCATGTCCTTTATGCTGTATTTTAAAATATCTAGAGCTTGCCCCAGGTAAATTTTCTATGAAGGACTACCTTTTATTTTTAATGAGGTAAAAGATCATACCTTCCAGAAGATAGTAACTGGACAAGAATTGAGAGGAGGGACAGGGTGCATCTTGTACTATAAATTCCACACAAAGACAATGTAAAGCTAAGTAAAGACAAGGAGAGAGATGATGTAGCGGCATGTAGATTATAATATTTTTAAATAAGGTGCATACACACAGATTCCATGTGACAAAAAGTCAAGAAAAGAGATTATAGAGGTCTTTGTCCAGTAGAACCACTCCGGGGCACTTAACCATGAGGTTGCAAACAATTTACCATATATGCAACTGTAAATTCGTTGATTGGTTATAACTAGAACCCATCTTAATTCAATCAAATAATCAAGATTTCTTTTCTCATATATAATACTGATGGAAAATCAAGAAGGAAGGAAAGACCACTGAGAAAAGAGAATCAAGTCCTGACCTTTGGGAAAGTTTATACATCAAGAGTAGGATAAAAAAATTAACCTTTGATGGAGGCAGAGAGGACATTGTAGAGAGGTAGAAAGAGTATTATGTTGCTGTATAAACCTAAAGCAGAAAACGTTAAAGATTAGGAAGTGATTGATGGTGAGCATATGATTAACAGTTGTCAACTAAAATTATAAAGCTTGAAGAATTTTCCTATAAATTTTGGTGTTGTCAGTGAGAAACTGCCTGCTATAGCAGCCACACCTACCCTACAGAAGGACCTTTGTGACTATGACATTTTGACAGCAAAAAAAGCACTCTGTTGATAACTATTTGTTCCAGAAAACAGCTGGCCACAGAAAACTCTCCACCCATAACATGTGACAAGCTTTCCTCAATTGAAATGTCCCCAAACTATTCACTTGCACTTTTTTAACCAACCAAGGATTGCCAGATGTAGCAGAGGCCAGATAGAATGTATCCTGCTTCCAAAAATCCCACCTTACTAGAATGCTTGCCTATGGGAAACTGTACATTTTTTTCTCTCTTTGCTCTGTGAAACTCACTCCCCTTTCTGACTCCTTTGAACCCCTGCTGAAATATAAGTGATGGCAGATCAGTTCCCTTGTTGCAAGTGTATGAATAAACAGCCTTTGTAAAAGTTGTAAGAAAGTTAGTTTTGTCTTTGGTGACAGTAAAAGAAACCACAAATTTTTCTTAAAAAATTTAAATATAAAATAATTAACCACACAATGCCAAATCAACACAGTAGTACCTTTTAAAATTTTTAATCTTCTATAGTTATCAAATTCTCATGACCTAGATTATTTATACTTCTTCCACAATTCAGAGTGACCATCATTCATTGTAAAGGATATTGGAAATAAGTTTTATATTTTGATTTCTATTTTTTACAAGTTCAATAAAGACCAAAACTTGAACTCAGGTCCTCTCTTATAAAATGCCTTTCCTACAAAAATTCACCACATTGCTTATGTTGTGTTATAATGGTAAGATTTTGATATTGTTATTCAACGTTGAAAATGTTGGGGGTGAGAAATATACAAAATTTGGCATCTTGAAGGAGTATGGCTTTGGCTAGGGATTTTTTAAATGCCATATTCATGGATTGGTGAAGAACAGAAGAAAAAATATCATTAGGACAGTAAAATTTGGAAAAATTCTAAAACATGAATATGCTTTGAAGACTAATTTCTTTTTTCAGTTTGCAACATAGAAAATGAGATAAAAATATGTATCTTATATTTAACTTACAATTTAAGTGATCATCAAAATATCAATTATTACATGTAAATTTGGAGAGGGTTTAAGAGAGGTTTACAAATATAAACAAAGCAATTCTTAATCATATTTTTATGTTATGAGGCTTGATGATGAACAATTCCATACTTAAATATAAACATCATGTCTAAACATTTCTGAAAGGAAAAAAGCAGAATAATTTTGGTAGCAAGAAATCTCATGTCTCACCAGCAAGATTAATAACTCTGCTGAAAACACCTCCTTTGGTGGTGGTGTGATATCCAAAAAGCATCTTCTTTTCAGATACGGGGTGTATGATATGCAGTGATACAATAACTTATAATAATGGTCATCAGTGCCTCTAAATGTGGCCTGTTGACAATGAAGTGATGTCTTCAGTGATATACTTTTTATGAGCTAAATTCTGGCTGAGCCCAACATCTAGGAAGATTACTTTCTTCTTACAAATTATAAATCTTTCTGTAATCATTTTATTCTTCCCTCAGGTCTATATATTTCTTCTACTTGACTGTATTTTATTCACATAAACCTACAAATCTGATCACATCATTACAATACTAAAATCTACCTCTGACTTTAGGGTGAAATTCAAAACTCATTAGCAGATAAAGGTTACATGTGGCAGAGTAGAAAGATTGTAGTTTGGAGAGGCAGTGAGAATTAAGAATAAACCTGGATCTGACACTTCAAGAGGCTCAATTCCTTAAAATTTCTTAATCTTTAAAATAGACATCATAATGGCCAATTTATAGGGTTGTCATATAATATTTTTGGGAAAGTGTGTGTGTACAGCACATAGTGTTCATTAAAGGGTAGATGACATTATGTTCAGTAGCATTATTCAATTAGAAGTGTTTCTAGCCTTCACACAACCATCACCTTTCTCATTAAAATATATTTATGCTTTACTTTAAGCTTCTCTCCTTTCTACTTTTATGCAGTTTTGCCCTTTCTGACCTAGTTCTCACTCGTGATACAGAACGAAGAAAGAATGCAAAGCGGAGAGTGCAGGTGTGAGGAAAGAGTGGGAGTTTGTGATTGATGGCTTTATTACTGGGCTCGTTTTCATTGTAGTGATTCTGAATAACTGATGTATCCAAGAGAAACAATTAAGGAAACTCTAGAAGCTAACTTGATGTTCACAGAAAGGAAAGGAGGGAAGGGAAATTGCAGGACAAGACTTTCAAATTTTGTTGTAATAAAGTTGTATAGTTTTAATATTCTCTATTTCCATACAATATTTGAAGTTGAAATATATGTTTTTGTTTTACATAACTGTATTCTCATCTAAGTGAACTTTCTTGATTTAACTGCTTTTTCTAAAATCTATTGTAAATTCACAAGATTAACTCCCTTTGATACCGTCACCATAATAGTTTTCACTCCCAAACTAAGAAGCATAATGTACGTGTTATAAGGCTATTCTGCTATACCTGCTTAGACATTTGGGGGTTTCAAAAATAACAAGGATAAAGGAATGAAGGAAACACATCATGTACATGAGACACCTCGTCTCCAATAGTGTCTGAACCTGGAGCCCTGAGGTTTCACTTGATGTGGTGAGATTAGAGATTATGTTTCACACACAATAGTGAGTAGAAAATTTGAAGTAAATATTTTCATTCATGCAACCAGGAAAGAATGGGAAATTTTAATAAAATCCCCCTTCCATTTTCCCTTGGAATATCATGAGGCAAATTTTTATCACATGTGTTAAAACTGCAATAACGTAATAATAGGTAATTATGTTCAGTGTGTGTGTGTGTGTGTGTGTGTGTGTGCACGTGTATAAAGATATCATTAAAGGAACTATATTTTGAGCTTATGTTTGGTCAATTTAATATAAAATTATGTTTATCGAGAAAAATTACCAACTGAAATAAAATTTTATTAAATGTCTTTCTCAAAGCATTATCGCAAATGCAAATCCTTGAACGTTGAAATGATATTCTAGGAAGTAAAAGAGAAATGATACGATGAATCATCATGAACCTCCTATACCACACTCTTGAATTAGTAAAAGAAAGTACAAAAATAAAGTGAGTGAAAATTATTCTAAAACAAAAAAAGTGTTTTAAATTTAGTATAAATTTTAGAAAAGTTGATTGCAGTGTTGAATAGGTACCATGGGAAAACAAAAACAAAAATGAGTTTTTAAAATAAAAATTTCTCTTCAACAAAGTTCTATCTCCAAATGCAGTTGTATTCTGAAATACTGGGGTTTAGGACTCCAACATATGAATTCTGGGGGAACATGATTTAGTCCATAATAATCAATTGATAATTAAAGTTCTTGAGAGGACTGTGTGATTGAATAAGCACAGATTTGTTTTTATATACATGAGATGTAAGTGTTGTTAACATCGTGCAACTCTTCATTTTACAACTAGAAATGTGTTCACCACTTCACCCAAGGTAAATCAACATAAAGTGTCATGGCTCGCTTCATGTCCATGAACCATTCTTCTTTTTGTCTGCTATGATCTCATCTCAATCTTTTACATCCTGAAGGCTATATTATAAAGATCCACTATCAGTATACCCTATTTATAACAGTGCGGAAAGGACAAAAAAGGCAAAGTGTTTATTCTTCATAAATATGGCACAGTTCAGAAGGGCATATAAATATATCATGGCAGACCCATTCAAAGATTTGTCAAATAAAACGATGACTGAGCATTATAGTTGGATACAGCAAAGTGGTGGTCACCTATGATCTTCAGAATGTAATGACTTAGACTCTGATTGGGTTTAAGAAACAAAGGGAGAGGTTACATACAATAATTAGACAACCACTGGGAGATTTATTTTTTCTCTCATGGAAAGTACAATGGGTTATTAGCTAGAGGGAGATGTGAATTCAAGGAAGAGTTATATTTGTTTTTTTTAATATGAGAGAAATTATCACATTTATATCTTAATGGGGATGATCAGTTGAGAGTGAAAATTAAAATCATGCAGAAGAGAGAGACCACATTTTCTATAGCAATGATCTTAACTATGTGAGAAGGAACATGCCTCCAGTGTATAGGAAAAGAGACTACTCTTAGAAGCCAGTGAGTTGAAGGTAATAAGACTTCTTATTAATAGTGCTTTAAAATAATACTTTAAGGTGGAAGAAAAAAACTCTTTCAAACATAAACATGACATGGCAAATAATTCTTCATATTCATTTGGGTCAAGTATTTCCAAAATATTCTGGGATTATTTACCTCATCCATGTTTCAATTTAGGACCTTGATGAGGCAACTTTAAAGGTAGAAAAAATAATTTTGAGAAAATTATTTTTGTACTCAAGACTGTTGTATAAAATATCCGTTTTTGAATTTATCCCATATCTATAGATATATGTCTAGTTTTGTCTTTTACTTGACTTCATGTGTTGTTTGCTATATATAAATTGCCCTTCTAGAAATGTGCATACGTTCTTTTACCATGATGTATATTTTGGGTTAATGTATATAACTACTTTCATTTTTAAATTTAATATTTTTTTGTCTTTTATGAATCAAATTTGTTGCCATTTAGATTATCATTTGATTAATATTCCTTATTTTTCCATATAATATAGAAGAAATATAGACTTTCCATAAATGGTCATACCTATACCATATCATTTAATCATATAGAAAATATAAACATCTATATAAGCAGAATAATATATTTTAAATATTGTCAAAATATTAAGAGCAGTAGAAACAATAATATACCAAAAACAAAAAGTCGAAATATTCCCTAAAGCCAAACAATTAAAGCATCTTCAGAATCATTGTCTCTTTGGCTATTAGCTTATTTACATCTTTTGTTTGTTTTGATCTAATATTTTGTAGGACTCTTTTCTTTTGAAATATTTGATAAGAATAAGAAATTGGTTGCAATTTATCATGAGATTATTCTTCCTAAGAGAACACAGCTTTTGTGACACTGAGGCCAGCCATACAATCATCTGGGTGATCTAACTTTTAAAAAGCTGAAAATTACTTGTCCGTGGATGAATAAAAAATCACTTTATTCTTTGTATTGTTAAGAATTTTAATGCATATTTATTATTACAATCCATAGTCCCTCATGCATTATTTAATTTCATTAGAGATAATGGGTAAATTGATACTCAGGACACTTTCTTACATTCTACTTTTGTCTCTGTGCTGGCATGGAGGAAATATAATCAGCTTATAATCAGATAACTATTATGGAATACATTGTCCTTTGTTTTAGATTTAGAGGTCCTTTCTCAAATTTTTTTTTGTACTGAAATGCACTAGCATTATAGACATTTATTTTAAAAGAACATTTCAAACAACAGTCTAATGAGAAAAAGACAATATATTATGTTCTTAGAAAAATCATTAAAATGTGCATATATTTAAAAATTTTCTTTGACTTCTTATATAAAATATAATTAACATTTATAATTATTTACTAAACTGCAAATTGCTTATAATTGTCTGGTTTTATTGACTAGTTCCTGCTTATGAGAGAAATAATAATAGCTTAGCTTTTAAAATCATACTATTTATTGGTACTCAATGATGATTCAAGAGAAAAATAAGAATGACAAAACAAAGCCAAGCAAAACCTAAGGAAAAAATAACACTAATCAAGAAAAGAGAAATGATTTATATCAAAATATAATAGAAATTTTTTAAATGGACAACAATATTATCCATAATTCTATTAAGGTCCATTAAAATGATAGTCAAAAAAAAGAATAATAGTACACTTTATGTATCAATATTTAGAATAAAGATTGAAGGTGATTCAGAAAAAACATTTCAAAATAATTAAACAACATAATTCATGTGAGAAAATCTTGGCAGGCACATGTAAAATTAAGGAGTAGCCTAGTAATCTTCATATATATATCGTTTATTTTTTTATTTTTCCTACTTATGTCTCTTTGATGACTTTTCATTTAGAAGATTAAGGGCATTTACATGTTTGAAACTTTACAATAAAAGGAGCGCTCTTTCAAGTACAGTTAAAATGGAAGATCAATAACCAAAATGCAAATTTTTTTTCTGAAAACCAATTTTATTAAAATATATTTACATATAATAAATTCATATGATTTAAATGCACAGTTCAATGAGTTTTTTACCCATAAGCTTAACCAAGTAGTATTTTTTTTCAGTTTGAGATTTTTCTTTTTTTTTAATTAAGGATATTATGGGAGTACAAACATTTTGGTTACAGGTAATGCGTTTGGCCAGCCCAAGCCAGAGCTGCAAGCATGTCCCTCCTCCATAGAGTGGGTTCTGGTTCCATTAGTTGTGGTTTTACCCCCCCCAAACCACCCCCACCTGACCAGCACCCAATGAGTATTACTGCCATGTGAATACCTTAGTGTTGGTCAGTTAGTACCAATTTGATGGCGAGTACATGTTGTGTATGTTTTTCTATCCCTGGGATACCTCACTTCGAAGGATGGGCTCAATCTCTATCCAGGATAAACAGTGGCACAATCAGTTAGTGCACAGTACTTACACAGTTCAATGAGTTTTGACAAATGCATGCATCTATGTATTCATCACCACAATCAAAATA
>CAUYSK010044965.1:0-11514 GCA_963575035.1 Avahi laniger | reverse complement strand
TAAATCACGTGGATAAAGAAACTGTGGTATAAGGCTGGGCGAGGTGGCTCACGCCTGTAATCCTAGCTCTCTGGGAGGCCAAAGCGGGTGGATTGTTTGAGCTCAGGAGTTCAAAATCAGCCTGAGCAAGAGCGAGACCTCGTCTCTACTAAAAATAGAAAAAAATTAATCGGACAACTGAAAATACATAGAAAAAATTAGCCGGGCATGATGGCGCATGCCTATAGTCCCAGCTACTCGGGAGGCTGAGGCAGGAGGATCGCTTGAGCCGAGGAGTTTGAGGTTGCTGTGAGCTAGGCTAACGCCATGGCATTCACTCTAGCCAGGGCAACAGAGTGAGACTCTGTCTCAAAAAAAAAAGAAACTGTGGTACATCCAGACAATGGTATAGTTAGTATTTGGTGCTAAAAAGAAATGAGCTGTGAATCCACGAAAAGACATGGAGGAAACTTAAATGCATATTACTAAGTCAAAGAAGCCAACCCAAAAAGGGTTCATACTGTATAATTCCAACTCTTTGAGATTCTGGAAAAGGCAAAACTATCCAGACAGCAGAAAGATCAGTGGTTGTCACAGGTTGGGGGAAGGGAGGGTTGAATACATGGAGCATAAAGGATTTTTAGGGTAGTGAAACCATAGTGTAGGATATTATAATAGTGGATACATGTCATCATACATTTGTCAAAATCCAAGGAATGTACAACACCCAGAATGAACCCTAATATATGCTATGACTTTGGTGGTAAGGATGTGTCAATGCAGCCTCGTCACTTGTAACAAATGTGCACCTCTGGTACAGGACGTTAATAGTGGGAGAAGCCATGGGCAGAGCAGGAGGTGTATGGGAACTCTGTACTTCCTGCTCAATATTGCTGTGAACCTATAAATACCCTAAAAAATAAAGTCTAGTTAAAGGGGAGAAAAATGAAGGGGTGAAAAAAGATACACCAGGCAAATTATAACTGCAACTGCTCTGTTAATATCAGACAAAATAGGGATACTAGGGTCTTTACTAGGGATAAAAGATTTACTACATTTCATAAAAAAATTTACCAGATAGCTATACCAATTATGAAATTTAATTTATCTTTCCAGCTTCTAGAAGCCACCCATATTCCTTGTCTTAGGATTCCCTTTTTCTATCTTCAAAGTCAGCAATGTTGCATCTCTCTGACCATCTTCCTTTCTTATCTCTCTCTCTCTCTCTTTCTCCCCCCACTCCCTTACCCCACCCCTCACTATAAAAGTTAGGAAAAGTTCACACAAAGGTGTTAACATCAAGGGGAGAAAAGTCTTTGTGGCCCAGCGAGGGTATGTCTCCCCACTAGTAATTCTACTTCTTAGTATACTCTTGAGAAACTCTTATGCACGTGCACAGGAGACACACAGACACATGTGCACACAATATTAACTGAAGTATTATTTTCAATATTGAAAAACTTGAAATAATCCAAATGCCCATTAGTGGAACATAACATTAACAAATTGTGGTACATTCAAACAATAGACGCAGTTAAAATAAATGACCTAGAGCCTCATGTGTTAACATGGATCAATTTCAGAACATCCTTGTTGACTCAACAAAATGTAAGTTATACATTTTACTGTATCATTTTTTAATGCTAAAAACTGGGCCAGGTGCCGTGGCTCACAGCTGTAATCCTAGCACTCTGGGAGGCTGAGGTGGGAGGACTGCTCAAGGTCAGGAGTTCAAAACCAGCCTGAGCAAGAGCAAGACCCCGTCTCTACTAAAAAATAGAAAGAAATTAGCCAGACAATTAAAATATATATATACATATATAAAAATTAGCCAGGCATGGTGGCACATGCCTGGAGTCCCAGCTACTCGGGAGGCTGAGGCAAAAGGGTTGCTTGAGTCCAGGAGTGTGAGGTTGCTGTGAGCTAGGCTGATGCCACGGCACTCTAGCCTAGGCAACAGAGCAAGACTCTGTCTCAAAAAAAAAACAAAAATTCAAAAACAGTGATGCAAATGAAGCCAAATGTTAAAATCTGACAAATCTAACAAGGATGTTCATTATACTCTATTGTCTTTTTGTGTATGTCTGAAATACTTTATTACGAATGGATTATCAGTTTATCGAGACATCAATATTTAGTATTAATAGTTAAGACAGAGGCACTGTTTCAATTCTGACTCTCCCACATGCTAGCTATGACCCTTTGTCACTGTACCAACTCACTTTAAAAATGTGTGCCTCAGTTTCATTTGGATGAGTTCATGAGAGCACCTGCCTCTTAGGGTCATGGGAGGACAAAGAAATGAGCTAATAAACTTAAAACATTTAAAACTGGGTTTCGCAACTGTGATAGTTTATTTTATGTGTAAACTTGGCTAGTTATGGTGCTAGTTTTTTGGTGAAACCCTAATCTAGAAGATAATATGTGGATGTGATTAACATTTACAATCCTTACACTTTCAGTAAAGCAGATTATCTTCCATGGCGGGGTGGGTCTCATCTAATCAAGCAAAGGCCTTAAGAGCAAGGAATGAGGTTTTCCAAAGGAGAAGAAATTCTGAGTAATGCCGGAGCATAGAAATCTTGCCTGAGTTCCTGGCCTACTGGCCTATCCTGCAGATTTTGGATTCAAGACCTCAATATTAACTCTTACATGACTTTCTTGCCTGCTGGCCTGCCCAATAGATTTCAGACTTGCCAGTTCCCACAGTTGTGTGTGCCAGTTCCTTAAAATAAATCTCAATATCTCTCTCTCTTCTTCCATCTCTATTTATTTATGTCCCATTGGTTCGGTTTCTCTGTAGAGACTTGGCTAATATATTAATAGCAGCTTAGTAAGTCAAATGTTCTCTGTTCTCTTTTTGGTCCATATTAGCACAGCATAATAGATAATATGAAACCATAAATATGTTTTGGGAATAATTTAATCTGCATTTTGTCTTTTTTGCACTTATTGGATATGGCCCTTTTGAGCTACTTTCACAAAGTTTTCTGTGATTTGAAACTAAATATTCTCTAAAAAACATATAGGTTATGTTTTCCTGTGTACCAAGAAGTTAAAATTTGATTTTTAACTAGTAGTATCAGCAGTAGTAGTAAGAATTAATGGACTATTTAAAATGTATGTTAGCTAAATTAATATGTCTGACATGTATGCATCTTGGACAAAACCACTAAAATTTATGGAAAGATGTGAAGATATATTGTGTGGCCACTAGAGGGCATGCAACATCTGCCACATTTTTCTTTAAAAAGAACTTTTGACTACAGAGGAAAGTAGTTTATAGTTCAGTCTAAGAAATGACAAAATGGAGCCCCATTTATATTTCAATCATTATAATTGAAATATATATAATTATATATTAATTAATATAATATATTAATATAATTAATATGATTAATATATTATATTTAAATAATATATTAATATTATTTCAGTATAACTGAAATACAAATATTTAAATTTGTTTTAAAATGAGTGCATTCACTTAAGAGTAATTTTTGAACCAATCTTCAATATTTAGGTATTATTTTCCAAGAACAGATTTTTAAATGTGGCAATACATTTGACTCTGAATCAATGAGCAAACAAAACTAGATTTTAAGTTTATTAAATGTAGAAATTACACTTGATTTATTTTGTGTCCTAATACATTTACTGACTGTCACATTTAAGAGTATAGATTTTTTTCATTACAAAATTCAAAAACTGATATTGGACTAATATAGATTGTTTACAAACGTTCCTAACACAATTCCATAGACATCATTTTGCTAGATATATAATAGCATGATGGTGTTAGTCAAATCATATTCTCTAGGAATTCAGGGCCAGGTGACAGACTTGTATATTGGAAGCAAGGCCCACCCGCCTAGGACTATTTCCTCTGTCTGCTTGCTGGTTGTTGGGACACCCACTTAGGATCCTCAATAGATTAAAGCTTAGATCCATTTCTTCTTTCAATCATTGCACTTTTTGGCCCCATATTCTTTCTTCCCCAAATCCCTAGGAATTCAGTCTACTTTTCTTTTCATAGATACTTTTGCCTACTTCATTTCTTGCAAATGTTACCTATAATAAACTAGATGCCATTTCCTGACCTGCAGTTTCCCCAGACTCATGTTTTGATTGTTAAATTTCAGATAACACCACTAGGGGGAGCTTTTCTGCTTTAGAGTTCGACTAATGCAGACTTTATGCATTGCTAGGTCTTAGGTGAATCCACGCCTCAGAGATTACAAATGTGAAGACACAAGGATTTATTTCTTCTCTCATTTCATCAGGTCAAGGAGCTAGGAAGACCTATAAAAATCCCTACCCCTGTTTTTAATCTTTCATGTCCTTGCGTCTGAATTACTACACCACCTTCTTAATTGGCATCTTTCACTCTGTTTCTCTTTTTGAACCTCCTTCTGTAAAGCTGCCAGATCAATTTCATTTAAGTAATAATTTCATTACAACGGCAGTAACTTTAGACTTTGTAATTTTGATATAGTTGAACTTTTAGCTTCCCTAGAGTAGGCATCCTCTTGTTATTATTTTTTATTTGTAGCGCTTTCCATAAAGCCAGTTCCTAGAAAAAGTACAATCATTGTTGCTGAATGTATAAATCTGTAAAATGGAATTCTAGGCTAAATTTCTTTTATTTTTTCCTTCTTCTGTCATATTTAGGTCAATGTAGTAAGTGGAGAACATACAAAATTTAGTCAGAAGCCCTAGGTTTGAGTTTCATCCATTAGCTGCGGAAAGCTGGGAAAAATTCTAACCTTTTCCAAAATGGAGAAAAAAAATATTATCAGTTGTAAATATTATTATTATCAATTGCAAAAGTAATATAGATCTTACAGGGAGTCTAAAAAAGAAAAATAAGAAAAATTGTACACCAAAACTTATGGATTCCGTGCCTCTTGCTGCTGTAACAAATTACCATGAGCTTAGTGCCATAAAACAACCCAAATTTGTTACCTTACGGTTCTGTAGATCGTAAGTCCAAAATAGGTCTTATTGGGTTAAAATCAAAGTGTTGGCAAGATTACATTACTTTCTGGAGGTTGTAGGTAAAAATCCATTTTCTTGCCTTTTCCACCTAAAGGCTGCCTGACTTTTGGCTAGTGACTCCCTTCCTTCATCGAAGCCAGCAATGGCCAGTCCAGTCTTTCTCGCATTTCATCACTTTGACACTGACTCTTCTGCCTCCCTCTTTAGCATTTAAGGACACATACGTTACTGGATTATTTTAGACAATCCAGAACAATCTCTTTCTTTATAGCAGCCTCGATTTCATCTGCCACTTTCCTATCCGCTTGCTACGTCACATAACTTACTCAAAGGTTCCGAAGATTAGAACGTGTACATCTTTCGGGTGATGACATCATTCTGCCTATCCTAGTCTATTTTGTGGCCCTAAAATATTCACATCTATCTCACATCTTTTCATCCCATTTTAACGTCCCTAAATTCTCAACCAATTACATCATTAACTCAAAGTTCAATAGCTCATCTAAATATCAACCCCAAAGTCCCAAATCTCGTTATCTAAATCATCTAAATCAGATATGAGTGAGGCTATGTATATAATCCATCCTGAATCACAGTTCATCTCCAGCTGTGAACCAGTGAAACTCAAGAAATGAGTTATTTCACTCAAAATAAAATGGTAGGCAGGCAAAGGATGATAGTTTATAGACATTTCCATTTAAAAAGCAAGGAAGTGGGAAAAAGAAAAGTTTGAGCAATTTTGATAACATCTGGACAAACTTTACTTGGTTTCAAGTCCTGGAAATAATCTTCTGAGGCTGTGGCTTCACCTTCTGGGCTCTTGACTGTGCCGTAGGAGTTATCTTTCTTTTTTCTTAAAAAGTAGCACATGATTGCAGATGATTAGTTTTATCAACCTGTTTAGGAATGCTGTAGCGAGTACTTTCTCTGTCCTTTTTGGTCTCAGAGAACAGTGTTTCTGCGACATCACATTATCAAGAAATTTGTGGGTTTCTCATGCTTAATTTCTTTAAAGAGTCATGTGTATGAATTCATATTCTGATTTTTTAAATCTTTCTGAGATGCTAGACAAAAGTTTTCCAGCCACACCTTTGGCTGTCTCTTGAGAGTATGCTTTTATGGCAGGAAATCTCCTAATTTTAGCATTTTTGTAATCTGGAGGAACTGAACAATTCCTGAATCTCCAAGTTCTAGTGCTTAATAGTTAACAGTTAAACTATTTCTCTCCTCTTGCATTTTACTATAAGCAGTAAGAAGAGATCAGGCTGCACCTCTAACAATTTTTTTGAAAATCTCCTCAATTAAACATCAAGTTAATCATTTACAAATTCTGTTCTCCACATAACTGAAGGACACCATTTAACTAAACTTCCTTCTGTTATATAACAAGCATCTCGTTCCTCCAATTTTCAATAGCATGTCCTTCATCTTTATCTCAGCCCTCACTGGCAGCATCTTTAACGTCCATATTCTATAAACAGTCTGTCTGTGATGATTTAGGTGTATTCCTTAAGATGATATGTGTTTTCTCTGGCAGCACCTTTAATATCAATATTTCTACAAACATCCTTGTTGTGACAATTTAGGTGATCTAAGGCAGTATATGTTTTCTTTACCATGCTCCTCCCTTCATTCAAAGTACTCACTGGTAGAGTCATTAACTTCCATATTTCCACTAACAATCCATTCAAAGCAATCTAGCCTTTTCCAACACACTGGTCAAAATTCTTCCAGCTTCTACCCATTACCTAATTTCAAAGGCACTTCCACATATTTAGGTAGTTGTTACAGCAGCACTCCACTTCCAGTTACCAAAATCTGTGTTAATCAGGTTTCAACTAGAGGAGCAGATCCAGGAGGAGATATATATTGAGATTTACTGCAAGGAACTGGCTTACATGATTGTGTGTGCTGGCCAGGTAAAGTGGGAAATCCACAGGGCAGGACTTCATTAAGGACAGGGTAGAGCTCTCCTATAGGGCTGAAGCTGCTGCCCATAGAAGGGATTTCTTATTCATCAGGAATCTTGAGCCCTACTTTTAAGCCTTCTCAACAGATTGACTCACACCCACCCAGACAATCTTGGATAATCTCTCTTACTTAATGAACTATAGGTTTTGATCACATCTACAAAATATCTTTACAGAAATATCTACATTTGTGTTTGAATAATTTAGGACTGTAGGTTAGCCGAGTTGACATCATACACATCAAAAGACTACCGGACTCTCTCACTCTAATGTAACTATTATTACAATTTTGGATATTTCCTTTGTCTTTATAAATGTACTATTATAGATAATTACATTCATAATGTACATCGCCTTGATGTTTACATGTTTTGTGACTTTTCTTCATAGACCTCTGAGATGTCACTAAATATTTTTCATAATTAAAATAGATAATAGATGTGATATAATATATTCATCCCAGTTCATTTTTTTTTTGCAATTTCTTTTTGCTTTAATTTCAAAATATTAAGGGGGTACAAATGTTTTAGGTTACATGGATAGTTTTTGTAATGCTTGAGTCCTGGCTATAGGTGTGCCCGTCACCCAAATAGTTTTCATATTTCCCATTAGGTTGGTTTATTCCCCTCCCATCCTGCTCCCTCTACCCTTCTTGATTTTCACTGAGTCTTACTTCCCTCTATGCACATGTGTGCTCTCCGGTTAGTTCCAATGTAACAGCGAGTACATGTGGTGTTTGTTCTTCCATTCTTGAGATACTTCACTTAGGAGAATGGTCTCCAGGTCCATCCAGATTGTTGCAAAACGTATTATTTCATCCTTTTTTTTTTTATGACAGTCCAGTTCTTTATCATAATTAACATCTTCCTTACATTTTTTACCACTAAAAAAATTGCACCACAATTCATAATTGCATGTTAATGCTTTTTTCTATATTTTGATTTTTAAAGACATATACCACAAAATATAATTATGTGTTCAAAGAATATGAATAAATTGATGCAAGCTATGAGTAATTACTAAATTGGAAAAGCAATAAAAATCATTATCACCTCTCTTGAAAAGTGTACCTAAATTATAGCAAAATGTTTTATAAATTGTAAAGATCTGTAAAAACGTGAATTTTTGTTCTTGCTATAATACATTTTGATATAACATGGAGACTGTCTAAATTAGGGCTCAGCCAAATTATAGATACAGGTTTTGTGGGCCACATATAGTCTCTGTCACAACTACATAATTCTCTCATTGTAGTGTTAAATGCTGAAATGTTCAAAATTTTAAAAATCCAAAACAAATGAATTCATGGTGTAAATATCTTGGAAGTTAAAAAAGATGAAAGAATCCCAGAAAGATTAACTTCAGAAATCTTCTCTCCAATATCATTTGTTATTGACCGTCATGGTCTTAGGAAGGAGCAGAGTTAGAAAACCAGAAAATGTCAATATATAAAAAAATGGTAGGGACACAATGTGTATGACATTGATTTTGATCAGTTAGCTAATAAATAATTTAGTCCAGAAGGTGGAAAACTGTAGTCCATAGGTCAAATCTTGCCCATCACCTATTTTTTCAAATCAAGTTTCAGGGTTTCTTTTACCTGACATGATTGTGTGGCATACTCTGAAGACTCATCTATCTGGTAGATTTTTTTTGGTTTGCTTTCTTTTTTGTTTTGTTTTTAAAAGTGGCATAAAATGCTAAAGATAAAGGTAAAATGGAGAGGGATGGGAAGTCCACTATAAAATCATGGGTTCATCTTGGACTTTCTGTAGTCTTAATTAGGCAGAAGAGAAAGGAAAAAGATTAAATGTTTTGCTGTTGGACTCTGTTGTAGGCTCTCTTCTCTGCTTGCTCTGTATGATTTCATGGGCACCCTTACACATTCTGTGGCTTCCATGTAAACCTCTAACTCCCAAACTTTTTTTTTTTGAGTCAAGACTTATTGCTGAGCTCCAGCCCTTTATCTCCTGCTACCCACTGGACATCTACACTTGGGAGTCTTACAAGCCCTAAAATGCAACACTTCCAACTAGAGTCATCATCTTCAAATATGTTTTTCATCTGGTGTTTCTTAGCTCATTAAATAGTACTACAACATACCCGTTACCGAACCTAGGAATCTTGCAGTCATCCTTGCTGCTTTCCTCTTCCCTATCCCCCATATTTGGTTAAACCCCAACTTTTGTTGGCACTACCACCAAAGACTTTCACAAATCCTTAGAGATTTATCTACCATCTGTTTGCTATCGCTACTTCCACTTTAATCTAAACCACCATCATCTACTCCCCAGACTAGCACACTTTTCTTCCACCAGTTCTCTGAGCATCTACTCTTGCCTCACCTTAATCCATGTAGTATGAAACCCATGCAGTATGAAATTCAGCCATAATAATCATCTAGGGAAAGCAAGTCTAATTATATCACTTCCTTGTTGAAAGCCTTTGCCCTAGATAAGGACCAAAGTCCTTCAGATGGCCTACGAGTCCTGACAGAATCTACTTCATACCTCCCTTGCACATCACTGTCCTCTTCTTTCACAGTCTACTTTTCAGACATAGGGCTCTTATTTCAATTATTCTTTCTTGCCTCATAATCTTTGCCCCTATTTTTTTCCTCTACCAAGAGCAGTTTCCCATTTCTCTCCACCCTTACAAGCATGTTCACCAATACACTACCTACTCCTTTTCAGATCTCATCCTAAATAAATTCCGTTAATAAACTTCTCCTGGCCATGCAAAGAAGGGTATATCTCCCTGTTCTGTGCATCCACAGTACATTGTGCAACTCTTTTATAGCACTTAGTGCATGCAAGATGACTTGTTCAACATCTGTCCTTTCTCCTTTAGAGTGTAAGTTCCTTGAAGGAAGGTCTTTTGCATGCTTTGTTCACCACTGTGTACCTGGCATCTAGAACAGTGTCTGACTTAAGTAGATAGTCAATAAATATTTGATGAAAATTAATTGAATCTGTGAAACAAGCAGAGGAAAAAAATTATCTCACTTAATTTTTGTAAATATTGGGTTTCTGTATAGTAATATTAATACACTAATCTTAATACAGTTGACTCTTGGACAACATGGTGGTTAGGGGTGCCAGCCCCTCTGCAGTCAAAAATTCACCTGTAACTATTGACTCTTTCAAAACTTAACTACTAATAGCCTACTGTTGACTAATAACAGACAATTAACAATTACTGATAACAGACAATTAACACATATTGTGTATATTATTAATATATGTATTATATACTGTATTCTTACAATAAAGTAAGCTAGAGAGAAGAAAATATTATTAAGAAAGTCATAAGAAGGCAGGGCGCGGTGGCTCACGCCTGTAATCCTAGCATTCTGGGAGGCCGAGGCGGGTGGATAGTTCAAGGTCAGGAGTTCGAGATCAGCCTGAGCAAGAGTGAGATCCCGTCTCTACTAAAAAAAAAATAGAAAGAAATGATCTGGACAACTAAATATATATATGTGTATATATATATATATATATATATATATAAAAAATTAGCTGGGCATGTTGGCACATGCCTGTAGTCCCAGCTACTCAGGAGACTGAGGCAGAAGAATTGCTTGAGCCCAGGAGTATGAGGTTGCTGTGAGCTAGACTGACGCCACCGCACTCACTCTAGCCCGGGCAACAAAGCGAGACTGTGTCTCAAAAAAAAAAAAAGAAAGTCATAAGAAATAGAAAATGCATTTACAGTACTGTACTGTATTTATTCATCCCATAGGGTTACATCATCTATTTACAAGATGAATCTCAGAAATGGCAGGAAACCACAGTTACAGACTTCAATCTATGGTATATATCAAGCAATCCAACTTTTTCTTGTAATGTCATGACTTTTCTCTGCTTCTTAAGAGCACTTTCAGCATCACTAGTGGCACTTTGTATGGGTCCCATGGTGTTCAAGATTTACGATATTGCATTAAAAAATGAAAAATACTTGAGAACTGCTAGAGATTACCTTTTTTTTTTTTACAGCAGCATACATGTTTATTGTCAACACTGATTCGTCTATATCAGGGTCATCACATTATGTCCCATTGGCCAAGCCCAGCCAGTCACCTATTTTTTAAATAAAGTCTTTTTTTTTCATAGAATAAATAATTTTATTTTATTTTTTATTTTTTTTTATTTCAGTGTATTGTGAGGGTACACACATTACGGACACACTTTATGTCTTTGCCTCACCCAAGTGCAGGTTAAAGGCATGCCCTTCCCTCCTACAGTGCTCCCCAAGTCCTTTAGTTGCGGATTTACCCCCCCATCCCCTTAATCCCTGGAGAATATTTCTGCCATGTGATCACCCTAGTGTTAATCAGTTAGTACCAATTTGATGGCGAGCACAAGTGAAATCCATTCTTCTGTTCTTGTGGTGCCTCACTTTGGATAATGGGCTTAAGTTTAATCTAGGAAAGTATAAGAGGTTCTAGATCACTGTCATTTCTTATGATTGAGTAATATTCCATTGTAAACATATACCAAATTTTAATAATCCACTCATGGATTGACGGGCACTTGGGTTGTTTCCACATCCTTGCAATAGTGAATTG
>CAUYSK010044964.1:0-18183 GCA_963575035.1 Avahi laniger | reverse complement strand
GTCCCTTCCCGTCCCTTCCCTTCCCTTCCCTTCCCTTCCCTTCCCTTCCCTTCCCTTCCCTTCCCTTCCCTTCCCTTCCCTTCCCTTCCCTTCCCTTCCCTTCCCTTCCCTTCCCTTCTCTTCCCTTCTCTTCCCTTTCCTTTCTTTCCCTCATCCTTTATTTTTCCCTCCTTCCTTACTTCCTTCCTCCATCCGTCCCTCTTTTGGTCAGGTTGAGTATGTCTATTTTCTTTACAATTACAGCAGTCTTTTCAAGTACACATATCACACACTTCCACTCACCATTTCTTTGCATATGATCCTTCCTTTGGCATTTCTGCCTTTTCTTCTTTATTACCTAGAAAGCCTATATTCACCCTTCAAGAATCTTTTCACATGTGAGTACTACTAAACTTTCCTCAGCATCCCCAGGCAGGGTAAATCATTCTTTCCTCTTGTTTCTATTATAGCATTATCTTGCATTTCGATTTTCTATAATTCCCAGCCCCAGGCTACTTCACTTGCTCTTTGTGTCCCTCTGCTAATTGGAAAATAGTCCTGGTCCTTTTCTCGCATATTTTTCAGAGAGAGAATCTGATTGAGGATTGTCGTTGTTCCCCAAGGGTCAGATTTTACTCCTAGTCGTTGTGCCCTCCCTGTTCTCAACAAGCTCCTCTCGCCTTGTCCATCTTAATATAACCATGCCCAGCACTGGAATTAGTGTAGCTCAAGTGCTTACTATGTGCAGTGAATGAAAGATAGGCCCTGTGGGGGAAAAGAGGAATATACCTCAAAGGTACTATTTTTTTAAAGTTTCGTTTGTGGAAAAGTCTTTGTATACATTAAATGGAAATTAACACGAGCAGTAAAGAGAAATGTATGACACATGATCTTCATACAAAGAAAATATGTATGATCCTTATGATGATGAAAATTGAAAAAATACTTGCAAGGGAATAAAGTTCTACGATTATTTGTATTCACTACATCTGTCAAACCAGTTGTAGCAAAAGAGACCCATGACCTGGATATTTCTTCTGGTATCTTTTCTTTATTTCCTTTGAGAAATTGTTCCTCTTCCAACTATGACTATGTTGTTATAGTGGTGGCTTCTAGCAAGAGGACCTCAGTTAGTTGAAGGGCATGGAAAATGTATCATAAATCAAACCAATCAAAAATTTCCTCTGATTGTATTTTGACTTTCCAGGGCTAGGAGGTGGAACACATTCCCTCTTTTAGGGCAAAGTTATAAGAGGCAGGCTCTGTGAGTCTCTAGCCACCATATTTTGTCCATTTTTATTTCTGCCCAAAGGATAAAGTGAGTCTGAGAGACTAAAGGTAACCCCACTCTGGGGGAGAGAAGCATAGGTGAAGAGTGGAGGTGTCCTGTCATATTTGAGTGCTTCCAGCTATTCACGAGATTACCTGCAGCTCAGCCCTTCATGCATTTAAATGAAGTTTCCAATCATTTGCCTTTACGTTGAAGCTAAACCCAGCTAAAGTTGAGTTTCTGTCACTCACCACAAGGGTCCTCAGAGTACAGAGGCTAACTGTAGTGCAGCATAGCAAGGACAGAGCACTGGTTATGCTCAACCTCTTTTCCCAGTAGCTCCACCCACTTCTCACCAACTCAAGAGCACATTTCAGAATACAGGATAACCACTTTAATAGAAACATATTGTCTGTTTATAAATAGACTATTTGTAGGGTAGTTTTAGGGACATAGCACAATTGAGTGGAAGGTACAGAGGTTCCCCATATACCTCCTCCCTGCCACATGCACAGCCTCCCTCATTGTCAACATCTCCAGCCAGAGTGGTACATTTGCTTTGATGCTGAACCTACATTGACACATCATCATCACGCACAGTCCATTGTTTACACTAGTGTTCACTCTTAGTGTGTACATTCTATGAGTTTGGATGAATGTATAAATGACATGTGCTCACCGTTTTAGTATTACAGAGTAGTTTCACCCTAAAAATCCTCTGTGCTCTGCCTATTCATCCCTCTCTCCACCCCATCTTTGACAACCACTGATCTTTATACTGTCTCTATAGTTTTACCTTTTCCAGAATGTTACAGAGTCACATATTATGTAGACTTTCAGACTGGCTTCTCTCACCTAGCAATATGCATTTAACTTTCCTCCATGTCTTTTCATGGCTTGATAGCTCCTTAGTGCTGAATAATCTTCCATTGTCTGGATGTACCACAGTTTATTCATCCATCCATCTACTTTCATAGTGCTTTTTAAAGAACCATGATGGATCATCATTAGCCATTGTGCTGTTTCAGTAATGGTTTGGACTCTGCCATTAACTACATGTGATAACCTAGCCCAAGCTCTTTCACTTATCTTTCATTGATTCTATTTCCTCTGTAAAATGAAGTGTGTGGATTAGATGTCATCTCTACCCATGCACAAGTTTCCATGGTGTTACATGAGGGAGTATTATTTAAAGGCTAACAGAGGTTCTGAATCTAAACCAGAGATTATCCATGGTTTAGATGGAGCGCAGTGCAGAGCTGGGAAAAGGCACCAAAACGAATCTGAGATATTTGCTTTTTAGGTCTTCGTGAGCTTCCTTCCCAACCCTTGTCCATTTTGATCTACCCAGTGCTGGATCCCAGAAGAGAAGTTAGAAATAAACACAACCATTTCAGACCAACGGCATGCTCCTAGAGCAGGATCGATGTGGAGAGAACAGGCTCTGGGAGAAATAAAGGAGACGAAACAGCCTTTCCTGGCCCACATCCATGCTTCTGTGGCCTCCTGTGTACGCTCCTGCCTTGGTCCTCTTCATTTCAGTTTATCCTTCGCTTGGTTACCAGGGTGATGTTCTGAAACAAATCTGATTGCAACATCATTTGTGCTTAAAATTCTTCAGAGATTGCCTTTGCCTCCAGGAAAAGCCCAGACTTCTCAATGAGACATTCAAAGCCTCAGGGCCTCCACATGCTCCCCCTTGCCACTCTCCACCCCTCACTCCTCTTGCTGCAGGACACACTGAACTGCTCTCTACTTGGGAAGGGTGGGGCTTTTCCTTATGTAGTATCTTTGAAAATTCTGTTTCCTCTCCTTGTGCAAGGGCTCCTACTCCCCATTCTCCTCTCCACCCGCTGCCTGGCAAACTTCTACTCATCTTCCCCTGCAGCCAGAATAGTCCCTTCCCTGCAACGCAATCCTTCACCCGCTCTTGTCTCAGGTATGTAGTCTCTGCCTCTGTTTTCATGCTTCCTCTGGTTTATTGTGCTTATTTGTCTGCAAATGTGTCTCCCTGCTTGTCTGTGAGCAACTCCAGAGCCTGGCTCATAGTAGGCGGTCAAAAGTGCCTATTGATTGCATCAGCAGAGGTAAATAAATGTGTCCGAGCTATAGAACAGACCTAATTCCCTTCTTATTTATCTAAAGAAAAGCCAGTTAAAAATGAACAAACATATTGGTTCCCCAAGGAAATTGCATAAACAAGCATCAGTAAATGCCAAGCATTTGGCCTTAGGGTCATGAACAAGGCCCAGGATATATGTTTTGCTTTGTTGTATTTTGTTTTCTCCAAACTGCTGGGGCCAATAACTTTTTGAAGCTGAGCTATTTGACTGAATTAGTAATGACTGCATCACCTGGTGAGATCAATAGGCCACAAATAACTGCTGTGTCCTAAGTGTTAGCAGCACTTTCTTACAAGTCAGATTTATGAAAATCTTACAGGACTATGGAAGAGCCACACTTACGGTGAGAGTGATATTCAGGTAACATTTGAAGAAGGGTTATGGCACCTCTATCAATCACTCTGACACTGAGTGTGGTGGCCTCCAACCTCCTCTTGCTACCTTCATGTCTGTTATGTAGATAAAATATGGAATGGAAAGGAATAATAAGATGTTTCCATGGCTCTGACGGGAGGACTATGTCTCTTACCTACAGATGTCAGATCACTCCATTGCACCTTCCTCTTGCCCCCCTTGGCTGGGCTGGGTTCCCTCAGCTATGCTCTCACATTATTATACATCTTTTCTATATAGTTGCATACCCAGTTTGTAATGCACACTTGTTAGTGCAAGTATTTGTTTTTGCTTTGTCTTTCTGTGGATGGGAAGCAACGTGAGAGTAGGATACACTCCCAGTACCTGGCACAGGGTCTGGCACATGGTCAGGATGTCTTGCTGGATGAGAGTTGGTTAAAAGACCCAGTCCAGATAGTATGTGTCTGCAGAATTGTGTGTGTGATACATGGAGTAGGAGAGGAAAATGGAAATTGGAGGGTGTGTGAGTGATGTGTGCATGTGAATGTACGTATATTTGGCCATTCGAGGCCTTTAATGCAAATCAACAATCTTCTGCACCCCAGCTCTGCTAGTTTATAAAAGCAAGCTGCAAATGCTTGCTAGCATTCTTGGCAAATATTTCTGAAACTGTCCTTTCTACAAAAAGAACTTGCCAAGATTTACTTTCTGTAGTTTATGTTATGAAGACAATAGATTTTTTAAATTTTTCTCTAGTAGAAATGTATAGGACTATTTGGAATATGCTTTTTAAAAATTACATATTTCTTCCCTGCTCCCCTGGAGATGTGCAAGCAAGCTCATGGAAAGGTACATTTCTCTGCTCCTCAGCTGAGAATCGCTATTCCAGGTAATTGCAAAAGGGAGGCTCCAAGTCCCTCAAGGATAGGGAACATGCCATGTCCCCTTTGTTTACCATTTCATCCTCCATGATTAGAACAGCGCCTGAGACATGTCAGATGCACGGTGAATATTTGCTGAGTAAATCACTGAAGCTCTTTCCTATCATCTGTACTTGTATGTGCTTTTATTGTTCTAGTTTGAATGCTTGGATCTCTACTTTCACACTCAGTACTGTCTCCCTAGGATTTGGCTCTCATTGTGATTTCTTTCTTGTCAGGTAATTCCGTGATGCTTCAACCTGTTGCTTACTCTGCTTACTGGTATGGTCTTGGCATCTTCCATAATCTTGAGAAAGCACTTTCTGCTTTAGCTCTCTGATTTCTTAAAATTGACATCTGTTTCTACTTTTGGCTTTTTTCCAAATCTGAGCCCTATCCTTTTCTCTGTGAGGGGAAATCTTCATCTGGAAAATATTATGATGATAGAGCTGAATAATAGAGGCAGGTGATACCTCTTCAAAGAGGGAAATTATTTGCCTATATTAACAACTACCTTTAGTGGCATTTGCAGTCAGAACATTACATGTTGAAGGGACACTAGATAGAAAGGCATAGGGCATGAGTTCTAGTATTAAATCTTCTCCTTGGGTGGTGTATTTGAATCTCCAGAGACACAGAACCAGTAGGATATGTATATACAGGTGTACTTCACAGATATTGTGGGTTCAATTCCAGACCACTGCAATAAAGCAAATACCATAATAAAGCTAGTCACACACATTTTTTGTGGTTTCCCAGTTCATATGAAAGTTATGTTTACACTACACTGTAGTTTATTAGTGTGCAATAGCACTGTGTCTAAAAACAATGTACATACCTTAATTAAAAATACTTTATTTCATCTGAGTCTTCAGCAAATTGTAATCTTTTTGCTGAGGGAAGGTCTTGTCCCATTGTTGATGGCTACTGACTGATCAGGTGGCTGCTGAAGATTGGGTTGCCTGTGGCAATTGCTTGAAATAAGGCAACAATGAACTTTGTGGCATCCATTGACTCTTCTTTTCATGAGAGATTTCTCTGTAGCATGCAATGCTGTTTGATTGTACTTTATCTACTGTAGGACTTTTTTCAACATTGTAATAAATCCTGTCAAACCTTGCCACCACTTTATCAACTAAGTTTGTGTAATATTTTAAATCCTTTGTTGTCATTTCAACAGTGTTCCCAGCATCTTCACCAGTAGATTCCATCTCAAGAAGCCACTTTCTTTGCTCATCTGTAAAAAGCAAATCTTGATCCATTTAAGTTTTACTGTGAGACTGAAGCAATTCAGTCACATCTTCAGATTCCACTTCTAGTTCTCATTCTCTTGCTATTTCTACCACATCTGCAGTTACTTTCTCCACAGAAGTCTTGAACCCCTCAACATCATCCATGAGGGTTATAGTCAACTACTTCCAAACTCTTGTTAATGTTGATATTTTGACCTCCTTCCATGAGCTGTAAATGTTTTTAATGGCATTTAGGATGGTGAATCCTTTCCAGGAGGTTTTAATGTACTTTGTCAAGATCTATCAGAGGAATCACTGTAACAGCTATAGATTTACAAAAATATATTTCTTAAATAATAAAATTTGAAAGCCAAAATTACTACATTATCCATGGGCTGCAGAATGGATTGTTGAGTTAGCAGGCATGAAAACATCATTAATCTTATATATCTCCATCAGAGCTCTTGGGTGAGCAGTAGTATTTTGTGAAAGGAATCTTTTTCTTTTTTTTTTAACAGTAAGTCTCAATAGTGGGCTTACAATACTCAGTAAATCATGCTGTAAACAGATGTCCTGTCATCTAGGTTTTGTTGTTCTATTTATAGATCACATACAGTAAATTAAGCATAATTTTAAGGGCATTATGATTTTTGGAATAGTTAACAAGCATTGGTTTCAACTTAAAGTCACCAGCTGCATTAGCCCTTAACAAAAAGAGTTAGCCTGTCCTTAGAAGCTCTGAAGCCAGACATTGACTTCTCCTCTTTACCTGTGAAAGCCTTGGATGGCATTTTCTTCCAATAAAACGCTGTCTGATCTATACTGAAAAATCTTTTGTTTAGTGTAGCCGCCTCCATCAGTGATCTAGCTGGATCTTCTTGCTGCAGCTTCCCGTCAACACTTGCTGCTTCTCTTTGAGGTTTTTTGTTATGGAGACTTCTTTCCTTAAACCTCATGAACCAACCTCTTCTAGTTTCAAATATATTTCTGTAGGTTCTTCACCTCTCTCAGTCTTCATAGAAATGAAGAGAGTTGGGGTCTGTTCTGGACTAGGCTTGTTTGAACTTTTATCCAGACCACTAAAACTTTCTCCATGTCAGCGATAAAGCTGTTTCTCTTTCTTATCATTTGTGTGTTCACTGGAGTAGCACTTTTAATTTCCTTCAAGAACTTTTCCTCTGTGTTCACAGCTTGGCTAACTGTTGTTGCAAGAGGCCTAGCTTGTGGCCTATCTCAGCTTTCATCATTCCTTCCTTACGAAGCCTAATCATTTCGAGCTTTGATTTAAAGTGAGAAGCATGTGACTCTTCCTTTGACTTGAGCACTTAGAGGCCATTGCAGTGTTATTTTTTCTGTTCATTGTAGAGTTATTAAATGTCCTAGTTTCCATATTGCTGTATCTTAGGGACTAGAGAGGCCTAGAAGAGGGAGAGAGACAGGGGAACAGCCAGTCAGTGGAGCAGTCAGAATACACACAACATTTACCCATTAAGTTTGCTGTCTTGCATGGGCATGGTTAATAGCACCCCAAAACAATTACGATAGTAACATCAAAGATCACTGGTCACAGATCACCGTAACAAGTAAAATAATAATGAAAAAGTTTGAAATCTTGTGAGAATTATAAAAATGTGACAAAGACACATGAAATGAGTGCATGCTGTTGGAAAAACGGCTCCAAAAGACTTGCTCAATGTAGAGTTGCCATAAACCTTCAATTCAAAAAAAATGCAGTGCAAAGTGCAATAAAGTGAAATGCAATAAAATGAGGTATGCCTGTATATAGAAAGAGCTTTATTTTAAGGAATTAGCTCAGTTGATTGTGGAGCTTGACATGTCCTAGATCTGCAGGGTGGGCCGAGGCTAGAAAGTGAGGATGAGCCAATGCTGTGGATCAAGTCTGAAGGCCGTCTGCTGCACAATTCCTTCCTGCTCAGGGGGGTCAGTGTTTGTTATATCCTTCCCTTCAACTGACTGAATGAGGTCCATACACTGCATAGAGGGCAGTTTGCGTCACTCAGATTTCAGTGCACAAATGTAAAGGTCAAGCCCATCCAAAAACACTCTCACAGAAATATCTAGAATAATATTTTATCACATATCTTAGCACCATGACCTGGCCAAGTTGACACATGTAATTAAACATCATGGGCCATCTCCAAATAACTATGGGTGTCAGTTCTTTCAAAGAAAAACAAAAGAGCTATATTTGATGTCTTCCAACTAAATAAGAAATTCCATGTTTAGGAACAAGAAAAGTAGACGAGAGTCCAGGATTCTGGGATAAAGGATGTTCAATCACTTATACCTCTTTTGATGCCTGACATTGAACACACTACCATGTACCTACCTGGGAATCATGAATGGTTTGTGGATGAGACCTGAAAACCTGGTTTCAAAATGAGCCCACTCATACTTTTTGCTAAATGTTAGAGGGGAACATCTCCTTTTCTCACATGAGAAATAAATTCAAAGTTTAATTTGAGACATATTGCAATTTCTATGCTGCCATTGTTATTTCTTGCCTTTCATTTTGTTCATTAATTTTCACAAGATTAATTGATCTTTTGGGTTTAGAATCAATATAGCATTTTATCTCATGGCCTTTTCAAAATATGGTTTTCCTGGAGCAATTTACTGTGGATCATCTTTTTGAGGCCTGCAAACTTTGGGTTAGCCTTGCTGCATTGGACAGGGAGGATGCATTTTTTTCTCTTTGCCCTTTCCTTTTTCCTAGAAAGTCCAACATGTGACAAATTGCAGAGACTATGTGGTTTATATTAAAGTGCAGACTTCGTGATTCTCCAAGAAGAGAAAAATGATCCATGATAAGTAAGGAGTGTTTGTTCAGCATCCATAGAGGCTAGAAGGGAAAGTTAAAGCATAAACACCAACCTTGCTGTTGAATATGTGCACAGCCCTTTGTAATTAACTAGTATCACAAAACAGTCTTGCAGATTCAAATACGTAGAGGGCCAGGCAGGGAGTCTAAGTGTTGAGTTGGGTGAGTCTTAGAGAAACTGAATAATATGACCATTAAAACCAAATCTACCTGTGGCTAGGTGAGAATGGAAGCTTAGTGCTACTGGATTTTTCAATCAAAGCCTAACATCTGTGATTCTATAGTATATATCACAATTTTGAAGTGCTAGAAATTCATTCAAAACACTTAAATCTTGTGACAATCAATAAATCATGTCTGCAGGCCAGGTCCCAATCTGCCAATGGCCAGTCTGTGGCCTTTCTCTGTTTTAGACTTTAAAAAATTGAGATTATATACTAATCTGTTACGAGAGCACATTTTTTAAAAAAATGTTTGTTCCCGTTCAATGGGTAATAGGATGCTAACCCAGGACCCTTTCTGTCGTTTCTGTTCCAGTGGGAGTGGGAAGACAAGATTGATTAGCAGAGGTGGATTTACCCTAGAACTACTGAAGCCAAAACTTTAGGACCTCCCCCCGAATTGCTGGGCCCCTCCCAAGGTCCCAGAAGAGCCCCGGCAATGTGATTATATGATCATGTGTTTTTGCAAAACTTGTAAAAGTAGGATATTCTAGCTGAAATGCTTTTAGGACCACAGTCTATTTCCACTCTGAGGATCCCCTCTCTCACACTTTCTGCAGTGCTTGGTGGTGTTGTACTGATGGGGGGTATTCTTTGGAGATCCAAGCAGTGGGATCCAGCTAGCAAGATTCCTCAGTCTCAGCGCTACTGAAGTTTTGGACCAGATAATTCTTTGCTGTGGCGGTTGTCTTATACATTGAAGGACATTTAGCAACATTCCTGGCCTCTACCTACTAGATTTCAGTAGCAACTCTTCCATTCAGGTACTAACCAGGCCCAACCCTGCTTAGCTTCTGAGATCAAACGAGATTGGGGGCGTTCAGGGTGGTATGACTGTAGACTCAGTAGCAACTCTCTGTCTTCCAATCTCCACAGTTGTGACAAAGTTCCTTGGAGTGACAAAATTGAACCTCTCCTCCATTAAGAACCACTGAACTAATGAGAAGTTGATTTGTGGATACATTTGGCTTGGGTTGGAATATCATTATGTGGTTCAAGGTCACACGTGTGTCACAGTTTACACTATTGCTAACAGTTTCTGCGTGGGCATGGTTTCCACAAATACTCAGACTTCTTTTAGCAGCAACTCATACAGGTGCAGAACCAGGACGACAGATCCCACATGGAAGTGCGTGGGATGGAGCAGAAAGAAAATTTGGAAATGATGGAGCCACAGGCCAGTCTGTAGATATTTCTTCCAAATATTACAACTCACGTGTGAAAGAAACTTGATAGACGCTTTCCCAATTTTGACAACAATCCTAAACATTTACATGGCATTACTCATGATGTGTTGTGATGCTGAAAGAAATGTGTCTAACTTAAAAATAATACAAATAAATTCCAAACAACTGTGCTAGAAGAAAGACTGGATTATCTGTCTTTTCACACCACTGAAAATATTACAAAGTTGTTGTCTTATACAGAGGGGATCAAGAAGTCTATGGCTAAAAGTATAAGAGAGGCTATTTTTAAAATTTTTGTTTTGTTATGATTTATCATATTATTCAAAATAAATATTCATGTACTTAGTTTTGTATTATAGTTTCAGATTTTTTATAAACTTAAGTCCCCTTAAAACTTGGATTTCCATCTGCATTTCAGATAGCAAAGTGAGTTGTGAGAGAAATCTCTGGAGTATTTAATGAAAGTAATTTCTGGAGAAAGCCACTGGTGCACCATGAGCTCCTCCCCTCTCCCCCAGCAATCACAAGGCAAGGGAAGAGGATGTTCTTCTTTTTCATATCGAATGAAAAGAGATGCATGAATAGGACCACTCAGAAAGCTTGATGCTTGGTTCCTGCAGCTGGGGGAACAGCTGGGCCTATCTACCTCAGCTGGAAACCTAAAGAGAGAGCCAGGCTGACTGGCTATTCAACTATAGCCAGGCAGAGGTGACTGCACAGGGCCATCTGCACTCACAGTGCTTATTGGGGTAGAAATGCATGCATGTTTCCCATGAGCCAGATGTGGGCTGTACACAGGAGAGAGATATCACATTCAGCTCTCTTAAATCCTGCCCAGGGGGGCTGCTCAGAAGCCTGATGGAGCTCCAAGAGGGTACATGTGGTGGTATCCTGAAAACACTGGGGATGAGAGGCCATCTCTGGCCAAGAAAAATGTGATGCCACATCACAGAAATCCTGCCAAATCTAGGGGAGATCTCTGAAGAATCTACAGGGATGCCAGTGAGAGACAGTGCCCACCAGTAAACACCAGCTAGAGCCAAATATGTGCAGCCAAGTTAAAACAGTACCAGTTAAGTAAGAAATGTCCTGCTCCTCTTACCTCTCCTTCTCCCCCCAGTCCCTCCGTACTCGAGTGCAGACAGGTGGTTGGGGAGGGGGTAAGGAAGAGAAAAGAGGAGGACACACATCTTTCTGCATGTGAAGATCCCAGCCTTCAAAGTTCACATAGCAGGCCTGACTGCTTTTCCTTGGGAAGGCCTGCTGATAAAACTGGCTCTTGGCTAATGTCTGGAAACTTTGCTCTCTAATTGGTCAGAGAAGCTTGCTGTGCCTAAACTGTTTAGGCATACAATATGTTTTATGTCGAGCTCCTGCTTTCCTTCTGGGAGTCTGGGATTTTGGTATGTGTTAAGCAAGGGGTGCTCATGTGATAAGCCTTCAATAAAAACCCTGGATACTGAGCCTCTAACCAGCCCACCTGGTTGGCAACCTTTCACATGTGTTGTGACAACTCATTGCTGGGGGAATTAAGCTCACCCCCCCCATGTGACTCTATTAGGAGAGAACCACGGGAATTTTTGTCTAATGTCTCCCAGACTTTGCCCCGTGTTCCTTTTTTTTTGCTGATTTTGTTTTGTATTTTTTGCCATAATAAATCACAGCCATGAGTATCATGATATCTTGAATCCTGTAGGGCTTCCTAGCAAATCATCAAAACTGGGGGTGGTTTTGGGGACCTACTGACACAGGTCTAGTTGTGGGGGTGCAGAGAAGATTTACTTTCGGATAAAGCTTGAGTTTGTGATTTTTACGTAAGTTATAAACTTTCAGTGATTGAACTGACACTATATTTTTAGCTTAAAGTGGGCAGAAATGCCATGGAACTGATCAGGTTTTCATTTAGTAATAGAACAACCAATCCTATGTAATAAGTCTAATGGAAAACAAAAATAAAATTATATTCTGATTATATCTCATGAGGCAGGCTTGTTTGGCACATCAAGGCCATGTACATTATTCCATTGAATTTTCATAGTAACCTTTGGAGGCAGGAAGGGCAAAAGTTTTATTCTGCTATGTAAAAAGGGAAACTGAGGTAGCTAAGAATTGAAAAGACTTTCCCAAGTTCACATGGAAATACAAGGACAAGCCATGGATTGATTTAGGTTCTCTGATTCCAAGAACTGCCTGACCTTCTTCCACTTTGCCACCTTGACTCATCATTTAATGTAGAGTGATGGGATCAACCAAAAATTCATTGTTCTGTCCTCTAAAAATAAAAATGACTCCACTGCTCCACTAACTCTATCCAAATCTATCACTCAGGTGTCCTTTTAGATATCTATCATGTTGGGGGGCTTTATTTGGACCAGGTCATCTCTCCTATTTATCCTAATGACCTTGGAGCAAACTGACCCATAAGAGAACTGAGCCTGTCTCCTTGCTGTCATAGGCCCAGGAAAGCCCTAAGTGGTGGCCTGCATGTGTTTATGTTTACAGGGAGTGGAGGGTAATTCTGTCCCAACCGCATGGCATGCTGAGTGTGTCCTGTCTGCTCTGTTCTGATGCTTATCCATACATATGAAATCCATTTTCTGTAAATTCTATCAGTTATGGCCTCAGTTAAATTAATCCTACAAGATTAAAAACCAAACAAAACTTCTTCAAATTCCATCTGTTCAACTCTGAGCTTCCATTTTGCCAGGCAATATGCTAGACATGATGGATAAATATAACATAGCTGATGGCCCAGGATGGTTCAGAGTCCACTGGGAAGATAGACAAGAGAATCAAACAAGGGTTTCTATGGGATACACTACATCAGGGTTGGAAGACAGGCTATTCAGACAGCCTGCTTGCCTGGGGTCATAACCCTTCTATTTTCTAGCTTTGTGACCTTGGACAAGTTGATTAACTTTTCTGTGCCCCAACTTTTTCATCTGTAAATATTCAAGTAACACCAACTATAGGTGAGACTATTCAGCTATAAGTGAACCAACTATATTAAAGCTCTGGGTTACAATTGTAACAAGAGCAAGTCATTCCTCTTAGGAAGTTACCCCCTCTATGGCAGGAAATGCATAAAAATAGCAGACAACCATTATAATCCAAAATAAGTGCTCCCATGGGGCAATTATGGGCTGTGTTGGAGCAAATTATTACTCAAATGTAAAGACTGCTCTTTGTAACTAGGCCCCATGCAGAGGGAACAGGCAACTGGAATCACATTCAGAGGAGAGTCAACAGAATAGGGGCTGCAAAGGCAGGTGACATGGAGAGGAAGAGAATGCATTAGGTAGACTCGTTGAGCCTGAAGAAGAAAAGATTGTGCGCACATGAGGACAGATTTTCATCCCCTGGAAGTCTGTCACATGGAGGCTTCTTTGTCTGGACCCCACTTCAACTCCTCAAATTCTGCAATTTCTGGGAGGCTGATCTTACCATGACCCATTCCTCTGTGTTTGTCCTCATTCCCACCTCATTGCTTATCTGACTTCCTTTTCTAGTGTTCACTTCTCACTTACACTGCCCTGGTCACATGAGCATCCTAATATTCCTCACATTCTCTAGGAACATTTCCTCCTGGGGTCTTCGCATGTTCCCTGTGCCTGTCTGCCTCTCACAGTTACCTGCTTGGTTACTCACTTTCTCTGGGAACACCAGGGCTCTCTTTATTGTCTGTCTCTGTTTTGTCTTTATTTTCAGTAGATTATATCTGTCCCAACCTAGACTAGATAGCTCATGTGCCTATCTGTATTGTCTGTCTTCCCAACTGTGACATAAACCTATGAAGGCAAAAAGAATTGTGTCATTTGTTTTGTGGTGGTCCCAGAGCCGATGACAGCACCTGACAGAAGGAGTCCCTCAGTACATGTGTGCTGAGCAAAAGCAAGCACATGAGGATGGGTTCTGTAATAGCCAGAACTCTTGAAAGATTGAATTGGGGGCCTTGGGATGAAAGGGGAGCCCTGTCATGGAAGGGGTTCAAGCTTAGGCTGGACCAACCTTGGCAGGGATGTTGTCAAGAACATTTGAGAATTGGTTAATAATTAAATGTGTTTTGTTCTTTTGAAGCACTCACAGTGTCCAGTTTATAAATAGATGAAGGGTAAGTAGCACCATATTTTAAAGAAGCGATGCTCTTCCTGCCTGGATCTCAGACTGTGTAGCTAATAGAAAGGTACCTAATTGCTTTATGGGTTGGACTTAAAAATAATTATTATTGATTAAATATTCATGATTTATTTTAATGCATGTTAGTGATTAAATTATGTATTGCAACTAAATGACTTTACTAATCAAATACTTTTTAATAATTAAAAATTTAAACCATGCTGGCTTTAGTTCTAATCAATCAGCATCCTAAACCTAATTTTTAGGGTCATGTGATCCCAACAAACATAGACACTAGTCACCCTGGTGGCATTTTAAATTAATTGTATGACCCAATCTTAAGTTAGCATCTTGAAACTAAAAAGTATAAATTTCACTGGCATAATAAAAACGAATATGTCAGTCTTGGGATGTATGTGTGGGTGTGTTACGTGCAGTCATTCTTTCACATATATGGGTTTTTTCAATGGACAGAACTCTCTTTTTCCTTTTTCTTTATTTTTCTTTTCTTTTTTTAAGAGACAGGGATCTTGCTCTGTTGCCACACTGGACTCAAATTCTTGGGCTGAAAGGATCCTCCCACCTCAGACTACTGAGTAGCTAGGACTACTGGCATGCCAAGCTAGACAGTACTCATTTTGAAAAGATGTCATATGGCAGTAAAATAGGTCCTTTCACCATATGTTTTTTCTTAATTACAGACTACTTAAACGAAATATTCTTTTTTCCCCATGCTTGCTTTGGCCCCCACTCTTCGGCCCCCTTTTTTTAATGCACTTCCAGAGATACTGAGTTTTAAGCATTTTTTAGTTCCTCAGAATTTAAAAATTTCAGCATTTTCCCACCACAAAGTGAAAACAAAGTCTTTTGTTAGTTTTCCAGGGCTTGGCTCTCATGCTATGTGTACTGTATCCTCCCCACTCCCATTTCTTACACTTGCATCGTGTTAGATCCCTTGTGCAAAAAGGTAAGACTCTTTAGTGCTTTGGATTTTAGAATTTTCAAGTGTCTAACATTATCTGTAATTTGGGGGTGTGTGTTTGCAGAGGTGGGTGTGAGGGTGTGTGGTTTAATCTTATTCTTTTAGTTAACATTTGAAACACCCTTCTTGTCAATACATATTCTAAGTTAGTTAGCCTTTGAAACACTAATCAGAAGTCCACAGATTGGTGGTCATATTAGACAGATATGCTTGTGACATTGCAGTGATGGTTTCAAAGGTATATATTTATTTCCAAACTCATCAAATTATATACATTAAATATACGGCTTTTTGTATGTCAGTCATACCTCAATAGAGTGGTTTAAAAAAAGGATTCAACTTTATGAATGAATGATCAACACCAGAGAGTTTATTAACTGGTATAATAGATGTTAGACATGACTTTAAGTCCATGTATCTTTGGGCCCAAGATACATGGACTGGCCAGATGGATTGTAAAGGCCTTCTGCAATGGTATGAACACATTATAAAAATTTATTGTTGAAATTACTTCAGAATAAAGCCTTGGCCTTAAGGCTCCATCCAGACCTCTGTGTAGCTCCGTATGAAGGACTCTGGCACCTCATTCCTACTGGGGGATTAGACGAATTCTGCCTCTGGACTATCACAGACCTGTCTCAGAATCTTTCACCAATGCATATGTCAGAGTGTCTAAAAGAACAGAGGATGGAGATATTATCGAGCTTGCACTATTTGTGAAATTACTCTTTTTCTAAACTGCTTTACTAATAAACGTTTGAATATCTAACCAAATTTGCTCAGAGACTAACTTTTTGGGAACATGACAGTTGGTAGAAAGACTCAAGGAGGAGACCTATCACACTCACCAATTCCTAACTATAAAAGCCGCTCATATCTAACACAAAAACATGTTAATTGTGAACAACCACATTGGCTCATGTCTATAAAAGTTATGCCCTTCATGCTCACAGGGGACATCAAGAAGTTGAAAATCCCAGCAATTATTATAACAATCACAAATATTTTCCATGAAATAAGTAAAACAACAAATTATACGGTTTATATACCATATCAAGTGAGCTATGAATTTCTAAAATCAACTAATAGCTGTATCCAACTAGCAACTATCCTTCAAATGAATTATATGCCCAAAATGCAATTATGTATGGGTAATTGAGATTTACTACCTTGCACCCATATAAATATAATTGAGAATGGTGGTTAAGTATCTTATTTAGGCCATAAACCTGCCTAAACTTAATATATACAGAAATACTACAGCTACAAAGACAAATAGCTAATTTAGAAATCAGTAAAATATTCCAACAAATAAATAATGACAAAATATGTAAGTCTTGATGAAGAAATATAATGTTATTTATTTGAATAATTGAATTAATTTATCTGAATAATGAACTTGGAAAAATATGGAGGATGAAATTTCTAAACGGGAATTCTCAACAAATTTATGGGTTTCAGATGTTGAGGACAGTTAAAACGTATACTTCTTTTACTGCAAGACTTAGGGATTTCCTCTCCTCTTCTTCGATAGACCCACTCTTGTAGAAAGCCCAAAAAAGTTAGGTTGTTTGGCTGTTCAGAAAATTAACAAGTAGGAAGGGAAATAGACGTTCTTAAAATAGTTGAATAAAATATGCAGAAGAGGGGGAGAACAAAATTAGCTAACGGGAATGCATATAATTATGGAAGAAAAAAATTATCTGGGATGATATTAACTTAGCTATGCCTAGAGGTAAAATGTTCAGAGGAAAAAGGAAACAGTACAGCTTGGGCGATTTATCCTGAAAAGGAAAGAAGGGAGAAAATTGTGGTAGAAAAAAAATGCCTTCTAGGGAATAGATTAGTACACTTATCACCAGGGCATGGTTAGGTAAAGACAGCTGGTTGGTCTTCAGCAGCGACACTTGGGGTCCTTGAGTCACGGGGCAGCAGCGTGCAATGGTTCTCTCCTTTTGAATCTTCATTTCTATTGCTTGTGTTTGTAAGTCAGAAACTTTCAGTATACTTATTCTCTGCTCTCAATATATCAATTTTAAATGTGACGTCTTAACTTTTAGGTCCATCACTCATTTAAGGTAGACTCTAATTGTGATATAATTCATAAGTCAGTTATCAATTATGTTCCTGAGACAGCAACTAAGGAAAGCCAAGAAAAACAGCAAATCTCTTGTTATACAACTTATTTATAAACTAGTGTTAGTCCTTGTTTTCAAAAATAATATTATACAATGGAAAGAAGAAGGAAGTAACTTCCTGATTGAGTACTTCTATGTGCCAGACACTTGTACTAGGTATGTTGTAAATACTATCTCCCTTATTTAAAATTTCATGAAGAGGATATTATTTTTCTCCATTTTATGAGCATTTTATATACATTATATAAAACATGGAAAGTCACACAGTGAGTGAATGGTAGTTCTTGGATCCAAAACTCAGGCTCTGTGCCATTATGCCATACTGCTCCTTGATGCATTAAGTTCTTTTTTTTTTATTTCAGCATATTATGGGGGTACAGATATTTAGGTTATGTATGTTGCCCTCGCTCCCCCCCCAAGTTCGAGTTTCAAACATGTCCATTCTTCGGGTGGTGTGCATTGCACTCTTTATGTATGCATATACCCGTCCCCTCCTCCCTCCTCCTCCCTCCCCCCTGCCCAACATCCAATAGATGTTATTCTTATATGTGCACTTATGTGTTGATCAGTTAATACCAATTTGATGGTGAGTACATGTGGTGTTTGTCTTTCCATTCTTGGAATACCTCACTTAGTAGAATGCATTCCAGCTCTATTCAGGAGTATATAGGAGGTGCTATATCACCATTGTTTCTTAAAGCTGAATAGTACTCCGTGGTATACATATATCACATTTTATTAATCCACTCATGCATTGATGGACACTTGGGTTGTTTTCTACTTAACCTAACACAGATATCACATCTAAAGGAGGAAAAG